>OY804585.1:48355824-48426832 GCA_963680875.1 Bathymodiolus brooksi | reverse complement strand
TGTACAAGACTGTATATCAGGTCTAAATGTTAGATAGACTTATTACAGTACATAGTGTGTTGGTACAAGACTGTATATCAGGTCTAAATGTTAGATAGACTTATTACATACATAGTGTGTTGGTACAAGACTGTATATCAGGTCTAAATGTTAGATAGACTTATTACATACATAGTGTGTTGGTACAAGACTGTATATCAGGTCTAAATGTTAGATAGACTTATTACATACATAGTGTGTTGGTACAAGACTGTATATCAGGTCTAAATGTTAGATAGACTTATTACATACATAGTGTGTTGGTACAAGACTGTATATCAGGTCTAAATGTTAGATAGACTTATTACATACATAGTGTGTTGGTACAAGACTGTATATCAGGTCTAAATGTTAGATAGACTTATTACATACATAGTGTGTTGGTACAAGACTTTATATCAGGTCTAAATGTTAGATAGACTTATTACATACATAGTGTGTTGGTACAAGACTGTATATCAGATCTAAATGTTAGATAGACTTATTACATACATAGTGTGTTGGTACAAGACTGTATATCAGGTCTAAATGTTAGATAGACTTATTACATACATAGTGTGTTGGTACAAGACTGTATATCAGGTCTAAATGTTAGATAGACTTATTACATACATAGTGTGTTGGTACAAGACTGTATATCAGGTCTAAATGTTAGATAGACTTATTACATACATAGTGTGTTGGTACAAGACTTTATATCAGGTCTAAATGTTAGATAGACTTATTACATACATAGTGTGTTGGTACAAGACTGTATATCAGGTCTAAATGTTAGATAGACTTATTACATACATAGTGTGTTGGTACAAGACTTTATATCAGGTCTAAATGTTAGATAGACTTATTACATACATAGTGTGTTGGTACAAGACTGTATATCAGGTCTAAATGTTAGATAGACTTATTACATACATAGTGTGTTGGTACAAGACTTTATATCAGGTCTAAATGTTAGATAAACTTAATACATACATAGTGTGTTGGTACAAAACTGTATATCAGGTCTAAATGTTAGATAGACTTATTACATACATAGTGTGTTGGTACAAGACTGTATATCAGGTCTAAATGTTAGATAGACTTATTACATACATAGTGTGTTGGTAAAAGACTGTATATCAGGTCTAAATGTTAGATACACTTAATACCTACATAGTGTGTTGGTACAAGACTGTATATCAGGTCTAAATGTTAGATAGACTTATTACATACATAGTGTGTTGGTACAAGACTTTATATCAGGTCTAAATGTTAGATAGACTTATTACATACATAGTGTGTTGGTACAAGACTGTATATCAGGTCTAAATGTTAGATAGACTTATTACATACAAAGTGTGTTGGTACAAGACTGTATATCAGGTCTAAATGTTAGATAGACTTATTACATACATAGTGTTTTGGTACAAGACTGTATATCAGGTCTAAATGTTAGGTAAACTTATTACATACATAGTGTGTTGGTACAAGACTGTATATCAGGTCTAAATGTTAGATAGACTTATTACATACATAGTGTGTTGGTACAAGACTGTATATCAGGTCTAAATGTTAGATAGACTTATTACATACATAGTGTGTTGGTACAAGACTGTATATCAGGTCTAATTATTAGATAGACTTATTACATACATAGTGTGTTGGTAAAAGTCTCTATATCAGGTCTAAATGTTAGATAAACTTATTACATACAAAGTGTGTTGGTACAAGACTGTATATCAGGTCTAAATGTTAGATAGACTTATTACATACATAGTGTGTTGGTACAAGACTGTATATCAGGTCTAGATGTTAGATAGACTTATTACATACATAGTGTGTTGGTACAAGACTGTATATCAGGTCTAAATGTTAGATAGACTTATTACATACATAGTGTGTTGGTACAAGACTGTATATCAGGTCTAAATGTTAGATAGACTTATTACATACATAGTGTGTTGGTACAAGACTGTATATCAGGTCTAAATGTTAGATAGACTTATTACATACATAGTGTGTTGGTACAAGACTGAATATCAGGTCTAAATGTTAGATAGACTTATTACATACATAGTGTGTTGGTACAAGACTGTATATCAGGTCTAAATGTTAGATAAACTTATTACATACATAGTGTGTTGGTACAAGACTTTATATCAGGTCTAAATGTTAGATAGACTTATTACATACATAGTGTGTTGGTACAAGACTGTATATCAGGTCTAAATGTTAGATAGACTTAATACATACATAGTGTGTTGGTACAAGACTGTATATCAGGTCTAAATGTTAGATAGGCTTATTACATACATAGTGTGTTGGTACAAGACTTTATATCAGGTCTAAATGTTAGATAGACTTATTACATACATAGTGTGTTGGTACAAGACTGTATATCAGGTCTAAATGTTAGATAGACTTATTACATACATAGTGTGTTGGTACAAGACTGTATATCAGATCTAAATGTTAGATAGACTTATTACATACATAGTGTGTTGGTACAAGACTGTATATCAGGTCTAAATGTTAGATAGACTTATTACATACATAGTGTGTTGGTACAAGACTGTATATCAGGTCTAAATGTTAGATAGACTTATTACATACATAGTGTGTTGGTACAAGACTGTATATCAGGTCTAAATGTTAGATAGACTTATTACATACATAGTGTGTTGGTACAAGACTGTATATCAGGTCTAAATGTTAGATAGACTTATTACATACATAGTGTGTTGGTACAAGACTGTATATCAGGTCTAAATGTTAGATAGACTTATTACATACATAGTGTGTTGGTACAAGACTGTATATCAGGTCTAAATGTTAGATAGACTTATTACATACATAGTGTGTTGGTACAAGACTGTATATCAGGTCTAAATGTTAGATAGACTTATTACATACATAGTGTGTTGGTACAAGACTGTATATCAGGTCTAAATGTTAGATAGACTTATTACATACATAGTGTGTTGGTACAAGACTGTATATCAGGTCTAAATGTTAGATAGACTTATTACATACATAGTGTGTTGGTACAAGACTGTATATCAGGTCTAATTGTTAGATAGACTTATTACATACATAGTGTGTTGGTACAAGACTTTATATCAGGTCTAAATGTTAGATAGACTTATTACATACATAGTGTGTTGGTACAAGACTGTACATTAGGTCTAAATGTTAGATAGACTTATTACATACATAGTGTGTTGGTACAAGACTGTATATCAGATCTAAATGTTAGATAGACTTAATACATACATAGTGTGTTGGTACAAGACTTTATATCAGGTCTAAATGTTAGATAGACTTATTACATACATAGTGTGTTGGTACAAGACTGTATATCAGATCTAAATGTTAGATAGACTTATTACATACATAGTGTGTTGGTACAAGACTGTATATCAGGTCTAAATGTTAGATAGACTTATTACATACATAGTGTGTTGGTACAAGACTGTATATCAGGTCTAAATGTTAGATAGACTTATTACATACATAGTGTGTTGGTACAAGACTGTATATCAGGTCTAAATGTTAGATAGACTTATTACATACATAGTGTGTTGGTACAAGACTTTATATCAGGTCTAAATGTTAGATAGACTTATTACATACATAGTGTGTTGGTACAAGACTGTATATCAGGTCTAAATGTTAGATAGACTTATTACATACATAGTGTGTTGGTACAAGACTTTATATCAGGTCTAAATGTTAGATAGACTTATTACATACATAGTGTGTTGGTACAAGACTGTATATCAGGTCTAAATGTTAGATAGACTTATTACATACATAGTGTGTTGGTACAAGACTTTATATCAGGTCTAAATGTTAGATAAACTTAATACATACATAGTGTGTTGGTACAAGACTGTATATCAGGTCTAAATGTTAGATAGACTTATTACATACATAGTGTGTTGGTACAAGACTGTATATCAGGTCTAAATGTTAGATAGACTTATTACATACATAGTGTGTTGGTAAAAGACTGTATATCAGGTCTAAATGTTAGATACACTTAATACCTACATAGTGTGTTGGTACAAGACTGTATATCAGGTCTAAATGTTAGATAGACTTATTACATACATAGTGTGTTGGTACAAGACTTTATATCAGGTCTAAATGTTAGATAGACTTATTACATACATAGTGTGTTGGTACAAGACTGTATATCAGGTCTAAATGTTAGATAGACTTATTACATACAAAGTGTGTTGGTACAAGACTGTATATCAGGTCTAAATGTTAGATAGACTTATTACATACATAGTGTTTTGGTACAAGATGTATATCAGGTCTAAATGTTAGATAAACTTATTACATACATAGTGTGTTGGTACAAAGACTTTATATCAGGTCTAAATGTTAGATAGACTTATTACATACATAGTGTGTTGGTACAAGACTGTATATCAGGTCTAAATGTTAGATAGACTTATTACATACATAGTGTGTTGGTACAAGACTGTATATCAGGTCTAAATGTTAGATAGACTTATTACATACATAGTGTGTTGGTACAAGACTTTATATCAGGTCTAAATGTTAGATAGACTTATTACATACATAGTGTGTTGGTACAAGACTGTATATCAGGTCTAAATGTTAGATAGACTTATTACATACATAGTGTGTTGGTACAAGACTGTATATCAGGTCTAAATGTTAGATAGACTTATTACATACATAGTGTGTTGGTACAAGACTGTATATCAGGTCTAAATGTTAGATAGACTTATTACATACATAGTGTGTTGGTACAAGACTGTATATCAGGTCTAAATGTTAGATAGACTTATTACATACATAGTGTGTTGGTACAAGACTTTATATCAGGTCTAAATGTTAGATATACTTATTACATACATAGTGTGTTGGTACAAGACTGTATATCAGGTCTAAATGTTAGATAGACTTATTACATACATAGTGTGTTGGTACAAGACTGTATATCAGGTCTAAATGTTAGATAAACTTATTACATACATAGTGTGTTGGTACAAGACTTTATATCAGGTCTAAATGTTAGATAGACTTATTACATACATAGTGTGTTGGTACAAGACTGTATATCAGGTCTAAATGTTAGATAGACTTATTACATACATAGTGTGTTGGTACAAGACTGTATATCAGGTCTAAATGTTAGATAGACTTATTACATGCATAGTGTGTTGGTACAAGACTTTATATCAGGTCTAAATGTTAGATAGACTTATTACATACATAGTGTGTTGGTACAAGACTGTATATCAGGTCTAAATGTTAGATAGACTTATTACATACATAGTGTGTTGGTACAAGACTGTATATCAGGTCTAAATGTTAGATAGACTTATTACATACATAGTGTGTTGGTACAAGACTGTATATCAGGTCTAAATGTTAGATAGACTTATTACATACATAGTGTGTTGGTACAAGACTGTATATCAGGTCTAAATGTTAGATAGACTTATTACATACATAGTGTGTTGGTACAAGACTGTATATCAGGTCTAAATGTTAGATAGACTTATTACATACATAGTGTGTTGGTACAAGACTGTATATCAGGTCTAAATGTTAGATAGACTTATTACATACATAGTGTGTTGGTACAAGACTGTATATCAGGTCTAAATGTTAGATAGACTTATTACCTACATAGTGTGTTGGTACAAGACTTTATATCAGGTCTAAATGTTAGATAGACTTATTACATACATAGTGTGTTGGTACAAGACTTTATATCAGGTCTAAATGTTAGGTAGATTTATTACATACATAGTGTGTTGGTACAAGACTTTATATCAGGTCTAAATGTTAGATAAACTTATTACATGCATAGTGTGTTGGTACAAGACTGTATATCAGGTCTAAATGTTAGATAGACTTATTACATACATAGTGTGTTGGTACAAGACTGTATATCAGGTCTAAATGTTAGATAGACTTATTACATACATAGTGTGTTGGTACAAGACTGTATATCAGGTCTAAATGTTAGATAGACTTATTACATACATAGTGTGTTGGTACAAGACTTTATATCAGGTCTAAATGTTAGATATACTTATTACATACATAGTGTGTTGGTACAAGACTGTATATCAGGTCTAAATGTTAGATAGACTTATTACATACATAGTGTGTTGGTACAAGACTGTATATCAGGTCTAAATGTTAGATAAACTTATTACATACATAGTGTGTTGGTACAAGACTTTATATCAGGTCTAAATGTTAGATAGACTTATTACATACATAGTGTGTTGGTACAAGACTGTATATCAGGTCTAAATGTTAGATAGACTTATTACATACATAGTGTGTTGGTACAAGACTGTATATCAGGTCTAAATGTTAGATAGACTTATTACATACATAGTGTGTTGGTACAAGACTTTATATCAGGTCCAAATGTTAGATAGACTTATTACATACATAGTGTGTTGGTACAAGACTGTATATCAGGTCTAAATGTTAGATAGACTTATTACATACATAGTGTGTTGGTACAAGACTGTATATCAGGTCTAAATGTTAGATAGACTTATTACATACATAGTGTGTTGGTACAAGACTGTATATCAGGTCTAAATGTTAGATAGACTTATTACATACATAGTGTGTTGGTACAAGACTTTATATCAGGTCTAAATGTTAGATAGACTTATTACATACATAGTGTGTTGGTACAAGACTGTATATCAGGTCTAAATGTTAGATAGACTTATTACATACATAGTGTGTTGGTACAAGACTGTATATCAGGTCTAAATGTTAGATAGACTTATTACATACATAATGTGTTGGTACAAGACTGTATATCAGGTCTAAATGTTAGATAAACTTATTACATACATAGTGTGATGGTACAAGACTGTATATCAGGTCTAAATGTTAGATAGACTTATTACATACATAGTGTGTTGGTACAAGACTGTATATCAGGTCTAAATGTTAGATAGACTTATTACATACATAGTGTGTTGGTACAAGACTTTATATCAGGTCTAAATGTTAGATAGACTTATTACATACATAGTGTGTTGGTACAAGACTGTATATCAGGTCTAAATGTTAGATAGACTTATTACATACATAGTGTGTTGGTACAAGACTGTATATCAGGTCTAAATGTTAGATAGACTTATTACATACATAATGTGTTGGTACAAGACTGTATATCAGGTCTAAATGTTAGATAAACTTATTACATACATAGTGTGATGGTACAAGACTGTATATCAGGTCTAAATGTTAGATAGACTTATTACATACATAGTGTGTTGGTACAAGACTGTATATCAGATCTAAATGTTAGATAGACTTATTACATACATAGTGTGTTGGTACAAGACTTTATATCAGGTCTAAATGTTAGATAGACTTATTACATACATAATGTGTTGGTACAAGACTGTATATCAGGTCTAAATGTTAGATAGACTTATTACATACATAGTGTGTTGGTACAAGACTGTATATCAGGTCTAAATGTTAGATAGACTTATTACATACATAGTGTGTTGGTACAAGACTGTATATCAGGTCTAAATGTTAGATAGACTTATTACATACATAGTGTGTTGGTACAAGACTGTATATCAGGTCTAAATGTTAGATAGACTTATTACATACATAGTGTGTTGGTACAAGACTGTATATCAGGTCTAAATGTTAGATAGACTTATTACCTACATAGTGTGTTGGTACAAGACTTTATATCAGGTCTAAATGTTAGATAGACTTATTACATACATAGTGTGTTGGTACAAGACTTTATATCAGGTCTAAATGTTAGGTAGATTTATTACATACATAGTGTGTTGGTACAAGACTTTATATCAGGTCTAAATGTTAGATAAACTTATTACATACATAGTGTGTTGGTACAAGACTGTATATCAGGTCTAAATGTTAGATAGACTTATTACATACATAGTGTGTTGGTACAAGACTGTATATCAGGTCTAAATGTTAGATAGACTTATTACATACATAGTGTGTTGGTACAAGACTGTATATCAGGTCTAAATGTTAGATAGACTTATTACATACATAGTGTGTTGGTACAAGACTTTATATCAGGTCTAAATGTTAGATATACTTATTACATACATAGTGTGTTGGTACAAGACTGTATATCAGGTCTAAATGTTAGATAGACTTATTACATACATAGTGTGTTGGTACAAGACTGTATATCAGGTCTAAATGTTAGATAAACTTATTACATACATAGTGTGTTGGTACAAGACTTTATATCAGGTCTAAATGTTAGATAGACTTATTACATACATAGTGTGTTGGTACAAGACTGTATATCAGGTCTAAATGTTAGATAGACTTATTACATACATAGTGTGTTGGTACAAGACTGTATATCAGGTCTAAATGTTAGATAGACTTATTACATGCATAGTGTGTTGGTACAAGACTTTATATCAGGTCTAAATGTTAGATAGACTTATTACATACATAGTGTGTTGGTACAAGACTGTATATCAGGTCTAAATGTTAGATAGACTTATTACATACATAGTGTGTTGGTACAAGACTGTATATCAGGTCTAAATGTTAGATAGACTTATTACATACATAGTGTGTTGGTACAAGACTGTATATCAGGTCTAAATGTTAGATAGACTTATTACATACATAGTGTGTTGGTACAAGACTGTATATCAGGTCTAAATGTTAGATAGACTTATTACATACATAGTGTGTTGGTACAAGACTTTATATCAGGTCTAAATGTTAGATATACTTATTACATACATAGTGTGTTGGTACAAGACTGTATATCAGGTCTAAATGTTAGATAGACTTATTACATACATAGTGTGTTGGTACAAGACTGTATATCAGGTCTAAATGTTAGATAAACTTATTACATACATAGTGTGTTGGTACAAGACTTTATATCAGGTCTAAATGTTAGATAGACTTATTACATACATAGTGTGTTGGTACAAGACTGTATATCAGGTCTAAATGTTAGATAGACTTATTACATACATAGTGTGTTGGTACAAGACTGTATATCAGGTCTAAATGTTAGATAGACTTATTACATGCATAGTGTGTTGGTACAAGACTTTATATCAGGTCTAAATGTTAGATAGACTTATTACATACATAGTGTGTTGGTACAAGACTGTATATCAGGTCTAAATGTTAGATAGACTTATTACATACATAGTGTGTTGGTACAAGACTGTATATCAGGTCTAAATGTTAGATAGACTTATTACATACATAGTGTGTTGGTACAAGACTGTATATCAGGTCTAAATGTTAGATAGACTTATTACATACATAGTGTGTTGGTACAAGACTGTATATCAGGTCTAAATGTTAGATAGACTTATTACATACATAGTGTGTTGGTACAAGACTGTATATCAGGTCTAAATGTTAGATAGACTTATTACATACATAGTGTGTTGGTACAAGACTGTATATCAGGTCTAAATGTTAGATAGACTTATTACATACATAGTGTGTTGGTACAAGACTGTATATCAGGTCTAAATGTTAGATAGACTTATTACCTACATAGTGTGTTGGTACAAGACTTTATATCAGGTCTAAATGTTAGATAGACTTATTACATACATAGTGTGTTGGTACAAGACTTTATATCAGGTCTAAATGTTAGGTAGATTTATTACATACATAGTGTGTTGGTACAAGACTTTATATCAGGTCTAAATGTTAGATAAACTTATTACATGCATAGTGTGTTGGTACAAGACTGTATATCAGGTCTAAATGTTAGATAGACTTATTACATACATAGTGTGTTGGTACAAGACTGTATATCAGGTCTAAATGTTAGATAGACTTATTACATACATAGTGTGTTGGTACAAGACTGTATATCAGGTCTAAATGTTAGATAGACTTATTACATACATAGTGTGTTGGTACAAGACTTTATATCAGGTCTAAATGTTAGATATACTTATTACATACATAGTGTGTTGGTACAAGACTGTATATCAGGTCTAAATGTTAGATAGACTTATTACATACATAGTGTGTTGGTACAAGACTGTATATCAGGTCTAAATGTTAGATAAACTTATTACATACATAGTGTGTTGGTACAAGACTTTATATCAGGTCTAAATGTTAGATAGACTTATTACATACATAGTGTGTTGGTACAAGACTGTATATCAGGTCTAAATGTTAGATAGACTTATTACATACATAGTGTGTTGGTACAAGACTGTATATCAGGTCTAAATGTTAGATAGACTTATTACATACATAGTGTGTTGGTACAAGACTTTATATCAGGTCCAAATGTTAGATAGACTTATTACATACATAGTGTGTTGGTACAAGACTGTATATCAGGTCTAAATGTTAGATAGACTTATTACATACATAGTGTGTTGGTACAAGACTGTATATCAGGTCTAAATGTTAGATAGACTTATTACATACATAGTGTGTTGGTACAAGACTGTATATCAGGTCTAAATGTTAGATAAACTTATTACATACATAGTGTGATGGTACAAGACTGTATATCAGATCTAAATGTTAGATAGACTTATTACATACATAGTGTGTTGGTACAAGACTGTATATCAGGTCTAAATGTTAGATAGACTTATTACATACATAGTGTGTTGGTACAAGACTGTATATCAGGTCTAAATGTTAGATAGACTTATTACATACATAGTGTGTTGGTACAAGACTGTATATCAGATCTAAATGTTAGATAGACTTATTACATACATAGTGTGTTGGTACAAGACTGTATATCAGGTCTTGCCTGTTGCTTGAACTAACTGCATCACCACTCGTCGCTATCGCGACTCGTAGTGATACTGGTTCACACAACAGGCTCGACCTGATACAAAGTCTTATACCATCACACTATGTATGTAATGGGTATTTATCGGTAATTTGCTACAGTTTCCTTGATCTTTACTACCCGAAAAATTTAGTAAGAACGTTCAGTTGACCACCGACTCGTGATACTAGAAATGATCAGCTCTTTGTCATTTGTCATGCGCGGTCTAACGTGACGACACTAAACCTGTCATTAAAAAAAAAGGTCAAAACACAACAAACAAATCACAAAGCTGTGCTAAAATTGTGAAATGACCGATAAACAAATTATTAGTATTTGTCTTCCCTCGACAAGGATTACCTGATAATCCTTGTTTTGCGAAAAAAATACTAATAATTAATATTAATTCAGTGTGTACAAATTTATATTACTAATTCAGTGTGTGCAAATTTATATTATTAATTCAATGTGCCACTTTCTGTTTGTGTTTGTGTGACGTCATTGCAACGGGCGTATAAGACGTTTGGCTAGTAAATTTTAAAATGTTGCGGGGATTTGCCCACCGCTGAATAGACCGTTCAATAATATGACTATTTATCACAAAAAAACGAATTATATGGTTTTATAATACTGTATAAAACCATGAAAGTAATAAAATAATGTAATGTGCTGTTTCGGACACCAAGCAGGCATTGCATACAAAATGTTCATTCACATTAAATCAATGCGATGTAAATACATTGTATTCCAATGTGTAGGTATACTTTTGGACACTCCACTGTAAATCTAAAGTATGTGCTATGCATTCCACTTTTCTTCAAATTATATCGATATGATCACCAAAATATTGGGGAAATTGGCAGACTGGCAGATACCTTTTTAATAGTAAGCTTTGTCTCTCTAAATTTGATATCTACCTATGTATGGCTCTATTACTCTGCTGGTGGACTATATAGTCCTCGATGTATCATCCTCTCAGTAGTCGATGTTTCGGCACTCATATGGTTTATTAGTCAATAGTTATTGATGAAATTTACAGTTCCTACGTAATGTAATTATAATCAATACTAAGGTTCTCCTCCCCCAGGCATATGTGATTTTGACTATCATGTTTAGACCCTTTTGTTATATTTCTCCCAAACACTTTTAAAGTATTTCCAGTTACAATCTTTTGAACTTAAGCGTACCTGATGCAGGTTATTCCAGAACCACGTCGTACGAACTAATTTTGATATCTACGTTTCTTATTTACCATTAAATATTTATTGCATGTGATATGTACATGAAATGTTCCCAAAACTGTTCTTTTGAATTCTTTATGTCAATTATATCTTGCTTCCACAATGCATCTGCATCTGTAATACTTCCGGTCAATGGATGTAAACAAAGTGACAAATGTTTGCTCTGGTATAAATTGCTTGGATATTCATAATTATGCGGGCAAAACGTTGGAACTCTCTGACATTACTACTCTAAGTTGCATTTGTGAGTTGTGAAGCGGATTATTAATCGTTCTGATACCACAATGGAAGAATTAGACATTTTCGAGTTTGATCCATTGAGCTCTCAGTCTGCAAGATCGTATGTAAAGTCTGTTATGCAGTCTATGGTAGGAAATGTTATAATTGAAGCCGATATACATAATGAGCCTGTAAGTAACTGTAAATTAAGGACATGAACTGGTAAAAAAAATACCATTAGAAGTAGATGTTTGCAAGACAAATGTCAAAAAACTGAAGTCAGACGATCAAGATTTGTTTCATTGAACAATTACATGGTGACATTAAAAACAATTCTGAGCTGCGTGAATTAAAAGAAATGGTTGCAAATCTTACAAAGAGTATGAATAATATGTGCATTTCATTGACTGATCGTATTAACATTTTAGAGAGTAATTTGTCAAAGGACTTAGCTGTACTCATAGAGAAGAAAGTTAAACATGATATTGGTCAAGCGAAACAAGAGATTAACGGTAAATTGTCAACTTTCAAGAGAAGATAAACACGCTTGAGGCTAAAGTAGCAAAGGTTGAAAAGTCCTATTCAACGGCAGTTAATCAATCACCCGTAAATGACGATAAGAAATTGAACATAGTAATTAAAGGTATGGTCTGCGGTAAAAATGAAGCAAATAACCATCAATGTACCGTAAACAAGGTGAATTCTCTAATAAGAGATGGGCTAAAATTGTCAAATGTCAAAATGTTGAAAGCTGGCAGAAAAGATTCCAGAAACTCAAAGCCGGGTTTGATCATTGCAAAACTTAACTCGATCGATGATAAAAAGTTGGTTACGAAAGTGAAGTCTAAGTCATTTGGTAACATTTATATCGAAAATGATATCCTATGGGAGGTGAGATCTCAACAAAACAATATCCGTTTGATTCCAAAGGAAATAGGAAAATCTGATAAATACAAGGTGATTGGTACATACATTTTTCCCAACCAACAGAAAACTTCAAATCGGGCTAGGGATTAGGAATTATTACATCTAAGTTCATGGAATGTAAACGGGTGGTCGAAATATGAAAATGAAAATCCTATGTCTAGGAGGAAGATCCTTTTATGCGGTAATTATGATGTTGTTGTACTATGTGAAACGTTTTTGAAGAAATCGGATTCAATAAGCGTACCAGGATATATATTTATTGGAGATAATCGGTCATTGTCACATCGTAATGTAACAAGAGGGTCGGGAGGAGTATGTTTTCTTATAAAAGAAAGTGTATATGAAATGTTCAATATCAGTGTATTGGATATAACAAAGCAGGATATTGTGTGGATAAAGCTGAAAGCTAAAACGTCAGATCTATGATTCTGCTTGTGTGTCTGCTATTTGTCACCTGGAGGTTCAACTAGGCAGTGTGACCCCGAGTCATTCTTTACCGACCTTCTTTATCAATATCAAAATGCAGGAATAGTGTGCATATCAGGAGATATCAACTCCTGTTTTTGGAAATAACTCTGATTATATAGAGGGCGTTGATAGTATCCCTGTGCGTGAGGTGATCGATGCGACGGAAAATCATTATGGAAACCTACTTGTGGATTTTCTTGTGGATAGTAATGTTTGTATGCTTAACGGACGTGTTGGAAACAACGATAATTTTACATGTGTATCAAAGAAAGGGAGGTCCGTGGTTGACTATGTATTGATACCACATGGAAATTTACCTTCAGTTAGTGATTTTAAAGTAAACATGATATCCGATTTGATTAACATTTTTAGCGTCGATGTGCCTGAAAAGAGACCAGACCATTCCTTACTTGAATGGAAACTATCCGCCGTCGATACGAATGCACCTGATAGTGCGGTGGATGACAATGAATCTAAACCTAAACACTTCAATATGGCAAAGCTGAAAGCAGACTTTTTATCCGATGAATCGTGTGCGAATAGAATCAATGAAACAATCACCGCATTGAAAACGAATTAACATCGAACAAATGCATAAACGAATCCGATAACAATTTCGTAGACTTTCTCATCAATGAAATGGACATTGCTGGGCTAACCGCAGGATATCAGTCACAGAGGTCTAAAAGTGCGAAATCGCTTTATAAGCCATATTGGAATGACTTACTACAGACAATGTGGGACTCAGCTAGCGAAAAGGAAAAGCTGTGGCTAAAATGTGATGAGAACACAAACTTAAAACGACAACTGAAACAGGAGTATTGTAATGCATGTGATGTTTTTGACAAACACTTGCGCAAAGTGAAAAGACAATATCAGATGAAACTTCAGGACGATTTGTTAAATGATCTTGAGAAACCAAATTCAAGAGATTTTTGGAAGCAAATTGGAAAAATCGGAATTTCCAACGAACGTCAGAATACCATTCTGTTTGAAGTTCTGGGAGAAGATGGTGAAATTATAACGGACAAGAAGGATGTGTTAGACCAATGGGGATCAGATAATGGAACTTTGTTCGATGAAAACATGCAACCGTCTGCTTATGGTGATCGTCACCTAAAATATGTCAAACATGCAAACAGAATAGGCTTGTCTGTTGATGACAACCAAATACCAGATATTTCCTATTTAAATGCACCTATCAGTCGAAAAGAAGTTGAGGATGCAGTTAAGCGTTTAAAACTTAGAAAAGCTGCTGGCATTGACAATATCCCTGCAGAAGTGCTAAAACATTAGGCTTGTACAAGTATGTTACACAAAATGATTGCCTTTTGCTTTGAAAACGGCGTCTCTCCGGTCCAATGGAAACAAGGTATTATCAATCCCATTGTGAAATCTAACAGTAATGATTATCGATTGCCATTAACTTATCGCGGTATTACATTGCTATCAGTCCCGTGTAAAGCATAGTGTGACATTCTCAATCATCGATTTAGAAATTGGTTCGATGATTCAGAGCTATTGGTGGACGAACAGTGTGGTTTTTGGAGAAACCGTCGTTGTCTAGATCATATTTACAATCTTTATTCAGTTATAAATGAACGCAAACTTTCACGTCTTTCTACATTTTCATGTTTCATAGACTTAGAAAAGGCGTTTGATAATGTTAATAGGGACTGTTTGTGGTATAAATTACAAAAATATGGTATAAATGGTAAATTATCAAATGCTGTTAAATCTTTATATGATAACTCTGCTTGCACCATACAAGTAGATAACCACTTTACATCTTTATTTCCTGTATTATGTGGGGTTAAACAAGGTTGTTTAATTTTTCCTACATTATTTGCCATTTTTATTAATGATTTGGCCACTCAAATTAAGTCTATGAATAAGGGGATTGACATTGATGGTACTCATTTGAGCATTCTGTTGTATGCAGATGACATTGTTATTCTTGCTCCCAATGAGTCTAATTTACAATGTATGTTGAATTGTGTAAATGAATGGTGTAAGGGAACGACCATTTAACTTGAATTGGGGTCATGGTTTTTTTCTAAAAAAATATTCTGATTCCCAATGTTGTTGAAAAAAATATTCTGATTTGGTGGAGAAAAAAAAAATAATCTGATTCAGAGTTTTTGTCATATAACCTAATGTGGTGTTCTGGAAAAAAATTTCGCACTTTGCGCGACAAAACAAATAATATTCTAACTCTTGTGTTGTCCGAAAAAAAAATTCTAAACGAAACAAAAAAACATACCCCCCCCCCCCCCCCCTTCAAGTTAAATGGTCGGTCCCTAATAAGTAGAGATTAACTATTTATTGTAGTAAGTCAAATATTTTGCATTTTAGACCTAGCTCTATTGAACGTTCAACATTTAGTTTTAATTGTGGCGATTATAATATCAGCTATGTAGATTCATATAAATACTTAGGTATATGGTTCAGTGAACATGTAACTTGGGACAAAGCTGACAGAGAACTATCTAAATCTGCAAGTCGTGCATTGGAATGTTTAACAACTAGGTTTTATGCTTGTGGAGGTATGAACTATAAAGTATTCACAAAACTGTACAACCTATTTTATTGTATGGCTCTTCTATATGGGGACTTGCAGAACAGAGACTAATAAATAACGTTCAGAATCGTGCAGCTAAGATATTTCTATGAGTTTCTAAACGCACAAGTAACGTTGCAGTGCATGAGATTTAGGTTGGATGTCCTGTCTATCTAAGTAAAGGTAATATCAAAATTACCGAACTCCGAACAATCTTACAAAGGGAAAGTCAAAACTCATAATTATATAAACAGACAAAATCAGTCAACAACCGGAAAACTGTGAAAACCGTAATGACACTGACTTGGTACAGGCATTTCTAAAGAAATGGTGGGTTGAATCAGATTTTAAGGCGCCAAACCTCCCGCTCTCATTACGGTTCAAAGGTTCCGGCTGTCACTGTAACAGTATTTAAATACAGGAACAAAATAGGTAAAATAGTTGTCAAAGCAGTACCATATTCGGTGACGTAAATGTCAAAAATATTTTTACGTCACACATTGACAAAAAAATTCTTGACATTTTTGACTTCTTTATCTTTATACATTTTCACTATATGAAAATGCATCGCTTATAATTTTTTCTGCAGAGACGCAATATATTTCGACAAGATATTGGTATCGGAATATAAACTTTTTAAGAGATCGAATAAGGCGAATCTGTTTATAGCCCTGGTCCAGTAGCCTGTTTCTCAGATGAAGATGGCGTTTCAGGAAATCAGAATAATTGCTACTGGCCCTTGCATAGCGAATCAATTGCGAGATGTAAACACCATATGCAGGAGAAGCTGGTATATTGCTGCACATGTTTGGAAAATATATGATTTTAAAATTGAAGTCGTCCCGCTTATCATAAATTTTAGTACTGAGTTGACCACTGTCATCAAATTCGAGGTATAAGTCCAAAAATGATGCGGACGAAGCTGTAGCGGTGGTCTCTTTAACTTCCAGCTCTGGAGGATATATCAATGGAAGAAATTCTGCAAATCTAGAATTATTGATAGATAAAACGTCATCAATATACCTGTATGTGAAATTAAAGGCTCTAGCCTCATGAATCTTCTTATTTTTTACAAGCCTTTGAAGAAACTCCGACTCATATGAGTATAAAAATAAATCGGCTAGAAGAGGGGCACAATTCGTACCCATTGGTATGCCGACGACCTGCTGAAACAGTGTCCCTCCAAAGGAGACAAATATGTTATCGATGAGGAACTCCAGCATACTGATCACTTGTTCCTCGGAGTAGCATGCTTTACCTTTATGAATTTTGTTTGAAAAATATGTGGAATTGTAGCCTAACACAACAAATTTTGAGCCATAGTTTCTATGACTAAAAGCTTTATGAATTGTTTCTTTTAAGCGGGTTTTTAATTTGTCATGCGGTAGAGTGGTATATAGAGTTGAAAAATCAAAAGTTTTGATGGAAGATACCTGAGAGAAAGATCTTGATTTCAGGTTATCCAAAAGATCTTTAGAGTTTTTCAAAATCCACATGTGATTTATGCCACTACGCGAGTAAACAGTTTCACAATATTTCTGTTGTCCCTCTTTTACTGCAGACAGAATCTTTGTCAGGTGAATATACAATTCTTTCGTCGAACAAGTTGATGATCCCGCTATGTACCTTTCTTTGTATGGTGTCTTATGGAGTTTAGGTATCCAATATAAATAGGGTAAATCCTCAGACTCTTTACCCGAGGGAATGTTTATAGAGGTCATGAATGATCTGTGGTTAGCTAGGATTTCATCTTTGTCGAACGAAGTTGGTTTGTATGTGGTATTACTAGAGGTGTTGCTATTTATGCCTAATTCCTTGATTAGGCATTCGAAGTAATATGATTTACATACAAACACGATAGTGTTGGAAGCCTTGTCCGCAGGAACGATAACATATTTGTCATGAAGAGAGGAAAGACACTTAACAGCTTCTTGGTCTTTAAATACAGACTTAGGTTGACTATTAACATAATTTTTGAGTTTGTGAATCCGACCTTGTACTAGAGACCTAATTGTTCTAACCCAGTCTGACAAGGACTCTAACTCAGGATCTTGGTCTACTTCTCTCTTTATCCACCTTCTGGCATAATCTTCAACAGCATCCATAATTATCTTGAAATTATGTTTCCAATTGATGTGTTGAGGTTCTCTGAATTTAGGACCATGAGAAATCACCTTTCGGACACTCTCATGTTGAATGATATTCAGATCACCAGTGATTACATGTCCAGATGGGTTGTATTGACAAGGAAAGTGGGAGCAGTCACAAGTCAGAGGGTTCTTAAAGTACTCTTCTATGTTAATATCTTGCAATGCTTCTTTGTAGTTGAAAATTTTACGGCCAATGCTGTTAGTGTAGCTATAGGAGACAATGGGAACAGATTGATTTTTGAAATATGGTGGACTTTCTTTTACGACCTCTTTTCTATTAAGAATGTTGCTGATGTTAATAGCATCGATTCCTTTGTTAGCAAACGGAATATGGAGGAATTTTCTGTTGTTATCATGAAGAGGTTCAGATCGAACTGGTTTAAAAAGACGAAAGGACGCCACGTCACATATAATACTAGACAATCTGTACTTAGGAGAAAAAGGATCTACACCTCCTTTGTCAAGTCCAAAATCCCTAAGATCTTTGAGGTAGTTTACAGGTAGTGAAAATAAGATTGTACGTATATGATGAATTCCAAGAGGTTTCTGTATATTAGAAAGTAAATCATTAAAGGTATCTTGTAACGTTCTTGGTTTAGAGGACTTTTTAACATTAGGATGTTGAATTCTTTTATGACCATGGCTACGTTTAGTTCTTGGAATAGTATTAAAAAGGCTCATCACGTTGATTTCGTTGCATCCAGGACTTGACAAATTTCCCACTCCTTTGATGTTATCATTGCAACCGTAAGGCATTGCAGTGCCTAATTCTTTTATCCAGAACAACTCTCTATCGGTGCGGTAAGGTGTACTAAGATTAGGACTGTTTGTATAATGGTAAATCTTCTCGATGATTTGAACTTTCATCGTCAAACAGCGGTCATGACCCGGTTGATTGAAATGATTATACAAAATCCTGTATTTGGGATCTTTTGCATCATATCGATGTTGGCTCATCCTACTTCGCAATGTTTGACGAGTTTCACCAACATACAAAAGTCCACAGAGTGTACATTCTATACCGTAAATGACATTTTTAGTAGAACAGTCCAGAGGTTCAAAAGATTTGGTGTAGTACGTTTTTCCAGTTAAATTACTTGTAAATTCAGGAGAAGTTATTAGCATGACGCATGTTTTACAAGTATTATCTTTGTCAGTTTTTATTTTGCAAGTAGTAATGCATGGAGAAGAGTCACAAGTACCTGGAGATTTAAGACAGTCCGAAATATTAATAGAACAAGATTTTAAAATTTGATACGAATCTGAAGTTTTGAAATAATAATTACCCTCTGGCTGAACGTAAGACAAATCGGGGGTATCCCGTAGGATATTCCGTGGAACGCATATATCATTTGCTACCCTGTTCCGTGTAGTAGCAAATGAGGACCTTGTTAACCCGGGTGACGTCCTAGCCGGTATGTTGTCGTTAACTTCGTTATTCATAATTGCTTAAGTAAAGCTACTAAGTTGCAATGACCTCGGGGAAAAAAATTCCACCAGCAGTGACATTGGGCATGGTTATAGTAAATAAAGGTAATAACAAAATTACCGAACTCCGAACAATCTTACAAAGGGAAAGTCAAAACTCATAATTATATAAACAGACAAAATCAGTCAACAACCGGAAAACTGTGAAAACCGTAATGACCCTGACTTGGTACAGGCATTTCTAACGAAATGGTGGGTTGAATCAGATTTTAAGGCGCCAAACCTCCCGCTCTCATTACGGTTCAAAGGTTCCGGCTGTCACTGTAACAGTATTTAAATACAGGAACAAAATAGGTAAAATAGTTGTCAAAGCAGTACCATATTCGGTGACGTAAATGTCAAAAATATTTTTACGTCACACATTGACAAAAAAATTCTTGACATTTTTGACTTCTTTATCTTTATACATTTTCACTATATGAAAATGCATCGCTTATATTTTTTTCTGCAGAGACGGAATATATTTCGACAAGATATTGGTATCGGAATATAAACTTTTTAAGAGATCGAATAAGGCAGAGACTCGAAGTTATTCGAATTTATTATAAACTATATAACACAGAACAACATCGTATTTTACATAAAATTAAAGTGAGGTCAAAACGTAAACGTAGATCCTGGGACTTTAAAGTATATAAACTTCTATCTGACTTATCGTTGGAACCATTGATAGATGCAGGATTAAGCAAAAAACTTTTCTATGATTGAAGTGAGGCGTAAAATTCGTATCTGTGATGAAAAAATTTTGGTTTACCGAAATTTGGAATGATAATTCAAATGTAAATGGCAATAAACTAAGACTTTATAGAAATTTCAAGAAGGATCTTGTTCCAGAATATTATGTTTTAAATTCTATGCCTCGTCACCTGCGCAGCTATATATGTAAACTTAGATGTGGGACATTACCGTTAGCGATCGAAACTGGTCGATTCAATAAACCGCCGATACCCCTCAACGAGAAGACTTGTCCATTTTACTATAATACAGTAGAAGATGAAGTACATTTTTTAATAGATTGTGATATTTATAGTGACTTAAGGTTTTCCTTGTTTAATAGGGCTACTTCTATTGAAACTAATTTTTGCTTAAAGTCAAATCTTGATAAATTTATATTTTTAATTAATTGTAATGAACTACCATTGGCGCTAGGTGGGTTATTGTAAAATATGATTAGAAGCGTCGTGCCTTACTCAGTACGTGTAGAATATGCAATTCTATTTATTTTATTTATTTTTTTTTTTTTTTTCCAAAAAGCTAGTTATTAATTTTGGAAGTAAAACTATAAAGTTCTAAATGTTATCTAGTTTTGTTTTTCAAATGTTTTTAATTATTTTTTTTCTTAAATGGTCAAGATTCAAATTTTGTTTTCTTTCTATTCGGTATTTTGTACTGTTTTAAATGGACCAGATTAATTCTTTATCATTATTATTGTTTTATTCAGTATATCTTTTTTATACAATATTTTTAATCGATTATCTTTTTCTTTATCAGTATCTCATGCATATATAATGTATTTTTATATGATTAAAGTGCCTCTTAGGTCAAAATTGGCCAGGCATCAGATTCTTTGATAACTGTGTATATATATTGTCTTGTCTAATGTATATTTGATGTGTGAGACTATAATAAAATATATTATTATTATTATTATTATTATTATTATCATAAATGTTCTTAAATTATTTGGTTTTCAAATATTTCGATTTTGAGCGTACCTGATGAAGGTTATTCCAGAAACGGGTCGTGTGCATTAAATTAGATATCTACGTTGTTAGTCAAAAATTGTCAGTAGTCAGATAAGTACGAGGATTCACTGATACTGATATTTACTGTCAATGTGTATCAGTGTTCCCCCTTCAATTTTGTGATAGTATGGTCTTTTGAGTTGAAGCGACTTTTTGAAAATTTTGCTTTATTTATATACATATGTTTGTCGCTGCGGATCATATTATCAAGAGAGGTAATTGGGATTGCAATAAACGGTTTAATTCCGCCATATTGTTGTGCCTGTCCCAAGCTAGAATCTGGATTTCTATTTTCTTTTCTAAATGATTGATAGAATAAATAGATAAGACTTGCATTATTTACTACATTACACTTGTCGTAAAGCAGTGTATCTACTTAATGTCAATATCCTTCCAAGGTCCCAGCTTGTTTGTTTCAAAAGGAAGTTTTAAGAAAGAAAAGTTAACTTTCGGAAGTATTTCTTAGTTATTCATTGAATATTCAAAGTCACTTTTCACTATTGATATGTAATATTTACACCACGATTTTCCGAGTTAAACAGTTAAACAATTGAACGTGAAACCCGTGATATAAATGATTTGTAACATGGAGCCATGCAATATCACATATATTTCATTTATTATTGCACTTCTCTCTAAGAGTAATAAAAATACAGCCCGGATTTAAAGTGTGCAATATCTCGTATCCGTATCTGCGTGTATTATTTCATATCTCTTAGTTGTTGCTTACATTCTGGCATATAAACCATAAAACGATCAAAGGAAAAAAAATGTGTTCATGTTACATTTCCATTTATTTACATCTACTCACATTGAACATGCTTTACTTTCTCAAAAATAAATCAGACGCTCTCTATTTATTTTGATAGAGTTAATTTTGTTATCTCGAGACAAAATGAATATAAATGAAGTCTATACAGTGGCATTTTAATCTTTTGTTTTGAGATATTCTGTCGCAGTCCTCTATGGGGAATCATACTGTATTAAACATATCTTATATAAGATATTCTCATTCGTTCGAATTCGTGTCTTTTAGTATTTTGGCGAAGCAATCGACACACATACACATGTATATACCAGCAATCGACACACATACACATGTATATACCAGCAATCGACACACATACACATGTATATACCAATAATCGACACACACACATGTATATACCAGCAATCGACACACATACACGTGCATATACCAGCAATCAACACACATACATATACCAGCAATGGACACACATACACGTGTATAAACCAGCAATCAACACACATACACATGTATATACCAGCAATCGACACACATACACATGTATATACCAACAATCGACACACATACACATGTATATACCAGCAATCAACACACATTCACATGTATATATCAGCAATCGACACACATACACATGTATATACCAGCAATCGACACACATACACATGTATATACCAGCAATCGACACATATACACATGTATATACCAGCAATCGACACATATACACGTGTATATACCAGCAATCGACACACATACACATGTATATACCAGCAATCGACACACATACACATGTATATACCAGCAATCGACACACATACACATGTATATACCAGCAATCGACACATATACACGTGTATATACCAGCAATCGACACACATACACATGTATATACCAGCAATCGACACACATACACATGTATATACCAGCAATCGACACACATACACATGTATATACCAGCAATCAACACACATTCACATGTATATACCAGCAATCGACACACATACACATGTATATACCAGCAATCAACACACATTCACATGTATATATCAGCAATCGACACACATACACATGTATATACCAGCAATCGACACACATACACATGTATATACCAGCAATCGACACATATACACGTGTATATACCAGCAATCGACACACATACACATGTATATACCAGCAATCGCCACACATACACGTATATATACCAGCAATCGACACACATACACATGTATATACCAGCAATCGACACACATACACATGTATATACCAGCAATCAACACACATTCACATGTATATATCAGCAATCGACACACATACACATGTATATACCAGCAATCGACACACATACACATGTATATACCAGCAATCGACACATATACACGTGTATATACCAGCAATCGACACACATACACATGTATATACCAGCAATCGACACACATACACATGTATATACCAGCAATCGACACACATACACATGTATATACCAGCAATCAACACACATTCACATGTATATATCAGCAATCGACACACATACACATGTATATACCAGCAATCGACACACATACACATGTATATACCAGCAATCGACACATATACACGTGTATATACCAGCAATCGACACACATACACATGTATATACCAGCAATCTACACACATACACATGTATATACCAGCAATCGACACACATACACGTGTATATACCAGCAATCAACACACAAACACGTGTATATGCCAGTAATCAACACACATACACATGTATATTCCAGCAATCGACACACATACACAGGTATATACCAGCAATCGCCACACATACACGTATATATACCAGCAATCGACACACATACACATGTATATACCAGCAATCGACACACATACACATGTATATACCAGCAATCGACACACATACACATGTATATACCAACAATCGACACACATACACATGTATATACCAGCAATCGACACACATACACATGTATATTACCAACAATCGACACACATACACATGTATATACCAGCAAAATGATATTACGCTTAATAGCCTTAATAAAACGCATGTAAACCCCATTTAATTTACAAGATGAAGTGATATGTATGAATCTTTAGTAAAGTGGGTGCTGTTTGCTTTATGTATCAACTATTTGCATCAATATATTTATCTGTTATCTTCTTCAATGTTATCGTCTCTGCTAGAGGAGTCCACACGTGGACTTCCATTTTGTACTTAGTTGGAAGCAAAATCTACACTAAAGTGTTCCTCTATCAGACATAGGTGACCATAGTCGGTATTGGCTATCATGTTTAGGTCCTTTGGTTTATTTGCTTCCTAAAGATTTTTAATTATTTGGCTTTCCTACCTTTCGACTTTGAGCGTACATGGTGAAGGTTAGTCCAGAAACGTGTCGTGTGCACTAACATTTTCTTTTTACTCCTAGATCTTTCTTTCACTTTGTTTGTTCCTCACACAATATGAGAATCCTGTTTTATTTTGCATTAATAGATAAAAACCAACATTTGACACAAAATACGACATAGTTAGAATTTGTCACTTAACCATTATTGTGACAGTTGTTCAATTTATTTTGTTTACATTTATTTATTTATGTATCTATTTAATGATATATTTATTTATTTATTATATTACTTTTTCAGTTAAAACTACGTAATGAGACTGATAACATTAACTTTGTGAAATCTTTAAATGGGAGGATGACCTCAACTGCTCAACCCAGTGTCAACAAGCAAAGCAGACCTGCCCACTCAGGTATTTATCTAACAGGTTATTAACATTTTATTGTACTAAGTGCTATTTTATTTTATGCTAATAGCTGACAATTTTTTTTCCAGATCAAATTCCAATCGAATTTGATAAACAAGCAAAAACTTATTTTATGCGTTCTTATTGCCTTTAAATATTCACTGAAATATTATCGGTTGTAACTTTGTGGGGAGGTTTATGGATTTAATTAAGTTCGAATACACAAAAATTCATAGACATTTTACACAAATATATAAATAAATATATCCGTTGACAAAGCAAAGTCGACGTTTGGTACTGTACTTACATAATATTATTTTAGCTCACCTTGCCAAAGGCAAAGTGAGCTTTTGCCAACACTTGGCGTCTGTCGTCCGTCGTCCGTGTCTGCCGTCCGTTGTCTGTCGTCCGTTAACTTTTCACATTTTAATCTTCTCCTCTGAAACCCCTTAGCCAAATGAACTGAAACTTGGCAGGAAGCATCTATAACGATTGCTCATTTCGTGCCGATCCATTAACAAACATGGCCGCCACAGGCAATTCTTGTTTCTGATTGGTTGATTTCTAAAATAAATCATCTCCTCTGAAACAGCTTCGCCATATAAACCGAAACTTGGTCGGAAGCATCTATGGAAGGTCCTCTATAACGATTGCTCATTTCGTCCCGATTCATTAACAAACATAACCGCCAGAGGCAATTCTTGTTTCTGATTGATCGATTTCTAAAAATCTTCTCCTCTGCAACCGTTTTGCCAAATGAACCGAGACTTAGTAGGAAGCATGTATGGAGGGTCCTCTATAAAGATCGCTCATTTCGTTTTTATCCGTTACTAAACATGGCCGCCACAGACAATTCTTGTTTCTGATTGGTCAATTTCTAAAAAAAATCATTTCCTCTGAAACCGCTTGGCCAAATGAACTGAAACTTGGTAGGAATCATCTGTGGAAGGTTCTGTATTAAGTTTCCTCAAAACAGAATGAAAGATGAGCGACACAGGCTCAGCCCAATGAGCCTCTAGTTTTTGCTAGCGATAAGTATGAACTGGTTATGTATTGTACAAGTAGTAATCATTGCAAATTTGTAGAACTACCTTTCATAACATTCTGCTTGCTGGCTATTCAATAAACACCAGAAAAAAAACGACGGCGCAATCAAGAATGGACAATCCAGAAACACCGGCAACACGGGGCACACAAGACACAGGACGGAGACAAACAAAAACACAACACAGAAACATAAAAAGATGAAGAATACGAACACCCCCGCCAAAAAAAAATGGAGATGAACCCAGGTACTCGAGAAGGGTAAGCAGTTCCTAATTCTTATTAGACACCTACCGCGCTACGCATATATACAGTCAAGTTCGGTTGAAGTCTTGGCAGTGATAGAGTGACGAAAACATTTGCGTAAACAGTAAAAGATCCATTGTAATTTGAGATGTGGCTATTTCGTAACGGTGAATCAGATCGTGGTGACGATCGTAATTTGTTTACATAGGAGCAACCTAGGAGCACTGTTACCTTGTTTGAGTTGCTTTTGAGTCGGCAGCTGAGATATGTCCAGAAAATTACTGTACTGAGACCAGGCTCTAGAATAACGTATGAGTAGTCTCCAGTCTCCAGTTACATATGTTATACAAGTACTATTTATACCACGGTTTTCCGAGTTAAAAAATCCAACGCCAAGCATGAGATTGCTTAACCGTTTATCTCGGAACACCATGGTAAAATTGATTTTTAACATAAAACCATGCAATATCACATCTAGGTAGTTGATTATTGCACCACTCCCTGAAAGTAATAAAACTACAGCCCAGATTTAAAGTGTGCAATATCTCATATTTGCGTGTATTATGTCATAGTTCTTTGCTGTTGCTTGCATTCTGGTATTTTAACCATAAAAAGATCACAGGAAATGATAGCTAACTACTGTGGGTGTTATTTTATAGTAGGTACAGATATCGGCTTTGGAGAGAACAAGACTCTACATAATGGAAATGTAAGAATTCAACTTTCTTACTTTACCTGATGTTGTTTCTATGGTTACATTTCTATTCCTATTTCTAAATGTATGATGTTCTTAGGTTTTGTTATATGTTTATTAGCGTAAATCTTATTAATCTATTTAATCTTCTTAATTTTAAAGTGGCCTAAATGATGAACGAGGCAAATACGCAATGATATTATTGACGAAAGGAAGAAAACATTTTAAGAAAAAAACTTTCCTTTTGTGCGTGGCTGCTTTCATAAACCTAGGGATTACATTGCACTTGTACTACCTACGGAAAATAGTTGAGATCAAGGACAGACATTGCGCTTCCTTATTGATTATCATTGTGTCTGTGACATTTTAAAGACAAAATTTGCTAAACATTTCCTTATTGTGACAAACATATCAAATGAAAAGGTTAATTCCATAATGAATGTGTAAGCTGGTTAATGATGATAGATTATATTAATTAGCAAGAAAATATGCGTACAGTGTGAAAAGGATGATTGTTATGAGAGTAAAAAAGTAACCTTTGTTTGTACGTTTTCATAAATTTATTAAAAAATAATTTAATTTGATTTGAATATTTCAATCTGATTGGCTAATCCGCCTGGAGAAGGTTTTGGTTATACTCGATAACCTGGGTTGGTATTGTGACTTCACCAACGTGTTCATCCGCGAACGACAAATTCAAATAGTCACATGAAATAATCGTAATTAAAATCGAGGAACCATTACATTTTGTTGTAAAAATTAAATTATAAGGAATATGTGAAATTGTTGAACAGGTTATACTTGCATAGCCTGGTTTGGGTCAGCTTACGCTTTTCATAAAACGCTTCGCGGTTTATTAAGCGTAAACTGACCCAAACCAGGTTAAATCGTATAACCTGTTCAACAATTTCAAATATTCCTTAAATGTTTCATAGATTAGTGTTTGATCTATTTAATAAAAACAGCATTGTATTACTACAATAGTCATTATGGTCTGCATTGATGTACGGGCCGTCGTGGTCGCTATCGTATAGTAGTTGGATTTACAACTACCTATGCAATCAGTGTTTATCGCCACTAACGTTGTGAGTTCAAATCCTGCTCAGGCGAGGTGTACTCGATACAACATTATGTGATAAAGTTTGTCAGTGACTTGCGGCAGGTGTGATTTTCTCTGGGTACTCCAGTTTCCTCCACCAATAAAACTGACCGCCATGATATAACTGACACGATATAACTGAAATATTGTTGAACGTGTTTTTGTTGTATTTTGGAATGTGTGTTTTTGTCAAACTTACACCGATAATTCATCGTAAATTATATAGCCTTTCTGTATTCAATAATAGTAACTATGTGACAATACCGTTCTTTATAGGTTGACATAATTGTTTGTCTTTAAAATATAATTTCCTGTATAGTTAGAATATCAGCTTTTCTTCCCAATGTGATTTATATGGGATAATTAGTCCAAACGTGACACAATAAAAACGATTTTCTAATAACACAAAGACGTAATTCATATATCTCCCAAAATAATTGTTATCGTGATCGTATGGTAGTTGGATTAACAACTACCTGTGCAATCATCAACCACATCGGTCGCGTAGTGGTTAGCGTGTTCGCCTCGAGTGCGGTAGATCGTAGGTTCGAGCCTCAATCGGGTCAAATCAAAAACTATAAAATTTGTGTTTGTTGTTTCTCCACTAAGCACACAGCATTAAGGAGAAAGAACAAAGACTGTCTAGCTCGGAATCAGAATAATGTGTCCAAGTGGAGCGACATGTCTGTAGGCGGACTGTTGTTTCAGTGAGCTAGCACTATGAAAATCCAACTCAGCGTGTTGGTCTAGAACAAAGCGGACCTCATCATCATCTCATTGATAATTAACTTGTTCTCGCCATGATATAGGTGGAATTGGTGTTAAACAACATTCCCTTACTCACTCCTGTGCAATCACTAAAGTTGTGAATTCGAAGCCCGTTCAAAGCGATGTTTACACGATACAACATTAGGTGATAAAGTTTGTCAGTGACTTGCGACAGGTCGGTGTTTTTTCTCCCGGTACGCCTGTTTCCTCCATCAATAAAGCTGACTGCAAAGATATAACTGAAATATTGTTGAAAGTGGCATTAAACACCATAAGCCATCAAACCATCAACCATTGCCCAAAATAATTGTATCTAATTCATATCTACACTTCACTATGTAAAATATGGGATATAATGACTTACATCAATAGAGATTACATAAGCAATGACAGTTTTCATGATAATGAGTAAAGGTTATTTTATTTTATTTTCACAGAGACGGGAACTTAACGGACACTCTAGCAATCGTCCAGTAGCCCCAAGCAATACCACCAAAGAAACAGTCATGGACCAACAGTCTACTGCAGTCTGACGTTTTGATCATAATTTACATAATGTGTTTTCTTTGTCATTTGATTATAAATACAGTATAATAGAGTGTCATATTTTGATTTGGTTGAAGATACCAAAATGGTAATCAGAAGCTGTACTAAATCGAGGACGAACAGACAAACCATGGACCAAAACGCAAAGGACAAAATGACAAACATGTGTTCGACAAGGTCGACAAAACAATACACAGAAAACCAAAGATTGAGCAGTATGAACCCAACTAGAAAGTTTTCTACAAGTGACTAGGTGACATGCACGAACAATTACATAATATGGTAAATCGTGTTAGACACCAACATACGTAGCTAAATACCAATAAGATAAACGAGACATGACAGATACATCGTGTAGGTAATTTTGAGGAATATGAAGGTCGGTTATGGTCATGTAGCAAATAGGCAATTGAATGATAAAAAAGGTTAGTGATAATATTTGTCGTCTACTGATAAGACGGTTTATCCAACTCCAGAATAAACATGAGTTTATTACTTAAGGAATAACAGTACTGTTATTCATATTCTTATGAAATTCTCCAAACGTGTACACACTAGTTTGAAAACATACAAATAAATGACGAAATATATGCCCTTTTCAAATTCCTTCCGCTAAAAAAATAGTCCGTCAAATCCACAATTGACACCGACAACTCTTAAAATGTTCTCAATGTATGATCTAATTCAGTAGGATCGTGCCACTACATACAAAAACATAATTTGTTTACCATTGTTGTTGACATATAATTTTTTCCGGAAAAAATACTTAAGACAACAATCTATCGACTTTTGTAATTTATCGTTATCCGGTGACGTAGTTTACAAGGAACGCTGGTGACATTGACACAAACTCCCCTTAGCTGGTTACTGATTTATTTTACGATTTTGTGAGCATTTTACTTGTCTAAGTAGCTAAATGCAAAATGCCATCAAATTGGAAAATATCAGTAACTTAATAACATCACCGTATAGTTATCAATGTAGGAAAACTACTGTAAACAAGAAGGTTAGTGAATTTTGTTATTGCATGCATTTCCATTATTACTGACTTCCATTCAAAATATATGTTAGATTTTTCCTATTAGAATCAAAATAATTCATGGAAGTCATAGTTTGTATAACATAGATAACATTATTTTCGTTTGATTTAGTCATTACTTTGCTGTAATTCATCGTAGAATATGTGTCCACTAACAACAAAAAAGCATCCAAAGGGAACCGTATGGCCTTAAACAATGGGAGAAAACCTCAATGCACAACCGCCGTAAACTGGCTATATTAAATGGTCATGACGAACATTATACAGAAGAAAATGATGCAATATTTTCCTGAAATTCAGGTGTTTGTTTGTTGTTTATGAAGTGGGGTTTTTTTTGCACTGCAGTTCAATTTTTCCGTAAAAAGAAAATAGAAACAGACGGGTTTTTTTCAATTAATTTATCTAGGCATTGACCACAGGGGCTTGAATCGCTTTCATAGAGGTCACGCGGTCTATATACCATATATACTAACAAGGGATGCAACGACCAACGTAGCCAAGCCACTACCAGTTCTGTTTCAGGCTTGAAAAAAATATTAAAAAATCACACATTCAAACAATCTTTGTTGTTCATTCGCTAGCATATTGATTTATCTTTCCGACGAGACATAATTTTCACAACTGCTTCACTCTAGAAGTCAGAGCACCCCTGCAAACTTGAAACTTTGCTCTAAAATACGCCACCAACGTTTTACTATGGCACACGATTACGGTTTTCACAGTTTTCCGGTTGTTGACTGATTTTGTCTGTTTATATAATTATGAGTTTTGACTTTTCCTTTGTAAGATTGTTCGGAGTTCGGTAATTTTGTTATTACCTTTATATACACGATGCATTTTCATATAGTGAAAATGTATAAAGATAAAGAAGTCAATAAAAATGTCAAAAATATTTTTTTATCAATGTGTGACGTAAAATTGTTTTTGACATTTACATTCACTGAATATGGTACTGTATTGAGAACTATTTTACCTATTTTGTTCCTGTATTTAAATACTGTTATAGTGACAGCCGGAGACTTTGAACCGTAATGAGAGCGGGAGGTTTGGCGCTTTAAAATCTGATTCAACCCACCCTTTCTTTAGAAATGCCTGTACCAAGTCAGGGTCATTACGGTTTTCACAGTTTTCCGGTTGTTGACTGATTTTGTCTGTTTATATAATTATGAGTTATGACTTTCCCTTTGTAAGATTGTTCGGAGTTCGGTAATATTGTTATTATCCTTACACAGTCAACGGTAAGACTTTTTTCATGATATTTTACGAAACTTTCACTGCTTGTAATGATAACGACTAAATGTTATTCATTGCATTTTATCATCGGACATTTATCAGTTTATCATGTTATGTCAACATTATAATTGTTTCTGATATGTTAATTTATAAAATATATTAATTGTTCATGAAACTGTCGGAAAATATGTTCGTTGTTGAAACTCAGCTAATAATATAGTGATTACGAATAAATTACTGAAGATTTGTTATGAAATTTTGTCATTCAATGTTATTTGAATACAAATTGCCAATGAGTAACACAGAGCGTGTCTTGTAAGAAGAAGCAAGAACTGTTTTCCCTTCGTAAGCGCGAGAGATTTTCATGAAGTCCGTGGTGTTTTTTTGTTACTGTGTTTTTTCAACATGGTATCCTTGTTGCTTTCTTACTACAACCATTAAGATGAAAGATACGTACTGTAAAAAATGTCATTCACATACAATGGTGTCTCCTTGTGGTTGCAATCAAATGCATCAAATGAGAAAGACATCCTGTATTATTAATGTATTATTAGTAAACGAGTGATTGCTGTTTAAAGCCAAAAGAACAATTTTTTCAGATATATCATGGAGAGAACAAGCTACATTTCGATGATGCGATGATAATTATAATTATAATTATGATGATGACCAACTCTTAGTTGGCTTTTTGTACTGCTAGCTCACTCAACCAACAGACCGCGGGTAGAAATATCGCTCCAATCGTACACATTACCCTGATTCCGAGCCAATCAGTTTTTGCTCTTTCTCATTAATACTGTGTGAATATCGAAGAAGCAACAAATACCAATTTCATAGTCTTTAGTTTGACCCGCTGGGTGTTCGAACCCATGATCTACTGAACTGGAGGTGAACACGCTAACCATTACACCACCGATGATGATGTGACAACAGCGGTGAACAATAATATGATGCAGAAAAATGGACAAAAAAACATGGAAATTTCTATAGGGTGACAATCAAGCATTTCAAATTTGATAGACATCTGTGTTTAATGTGTTTGGGCAATAATCCAGAACAAGTTGTAATATGTCGATATTTATTGAAGTTCACTTGGAGTTATGGATATGGGAATGCTTCAATTTTTCGCATTTCACATGGTTATACAATTAAGACCTTTTCCAACATCCATTTGAAATTGAGTATAGCCATTCGCTTAATGACATCTACCGCGGCAGCCGTGGAGAATAGTGCACATTTTCTTTGGGAAAGATCATAAATGGATGTTTCGTTTAGGATGAATGAATGTGCCTTGAATTTCAAACGAAAACCGTAATGAGCAATAATGATGCATGTGTTGTTTTATATTAAAGTATGTGAATACCAAACAATTCTTTGGGTGAGAATGTTGTCCATCGATGACAGTTGAATAGTATAATAATTTTAGTTATATAATCAGTATGAAAACCTGAAGACAGTCGGCAATCCGGTTGTCTCGAAAACAAAGTAAGGAAATATCTGGTTATATAGAGTAAAGTTATTTCTCTTATGATTATCAGGTTGGTGGTTTTCTCCGGGTACTCCGGTCTCCTCCACCAATACAACTGACCGCCACGATATAACTGACATATTGTTGAAAGTGGCGTTAAACACCATCAGACAAAGAAACAAACTTATGATTATCAACTTCTCATGTGAATTGTTATTTTAGGATATCACGCGATATTCAATTTCCAAATTTATTCAATGGCGCATTGCATAATGACAAAACAATTGTTTCCTGAAAACATTCAGTGAGGGTTTACATTGGTACACACAGGTAATGCCAGAGTTTAAACGTGTTTAATTGCGATGTCAATTTCACTCCATGCAACTTAATTGTTGGTTATATAATTCCCGTTATTTAACATCAAATAATAAGGCTAAAAAATTGCGTGGTATTTTTGGGGGTATTTTTTGTATGGTTTTTGCTTTGTTTTGTTTTTCTTCATCTTGTGTATCCTAACATTGGCACAAAGTGATATTTTAGTTTTCGATTTACGCGAAATGTATATATTACTACCAGTACAGCACAAGTAAAAAGCTTGTGTTTCATAAAACATGAGTTAATATTGGATCACTTTTTTCAGGTCAAACCTTGTAAAATATAATCACACTTACAATATCTCCATTTCCAATCCTTATCTACATAATATTCATTCATACTGTAAAGACGTTTTGTGCAATTGTTGAATAATTCAAATTATTTTTGTAGCAAGTAAGAAAGTATTTCTCATCGACACTATTCGACCATTGACAAATTGATCAATGAACATTGTCTGGGGTCAGGACGTGACTTTTCATCTCACTGCTGTGAAACAGTGGCATATATTTCAAGCTGCCTAGTTTGCATATGCTGTAATACAAAAACAGCTACAAAATCTTCCAAACAAATGACCGCGTGTTCCGCCCCTTTTACATTTGATGGACAGGAAGAATTGATATGACGGATATCAAGTGCCGATCCAATCTAATTAGAATTATATCTTGAATTGCCCCCTTTTTTCTGGTATCAGAAAAGGAAAAAGCAATTCAGGATCTAATTTTAATTAGATTGATGTCGATCTTGATATCTTCCAGAATGTGTTAAAGATGTGAAAACAATGATTCAAATTTGAATCAGCAACATCAAAAAGTCAATGAGAACAAGGCCAACGTGTGTATTAAAAATTCCTGATGTTGTGTAAGCCCTGAATACCATTTACGACAACTATGTTAATGTTCCTGCAGATAAGGCCCCTAAAACATCGTCCTTAGCTACAATCACATTGAAGTGAATATTTTAAGACATGGTTGAGGCTTGGATAGCTCACCAGATAATTATAAGGAGATGTTTTCTTCCTCTATCTTCGAGAAGACTTTTACCTTACTTGATTACGAGTAACACGGTGTTTGTTTCATAAGAATCACGAACTGCTTACCCTTCTTAAAAACCAGGAACTGCTTACCCTTCATAAGAACCAGGAGCTGCATACCCTTCATAAGAACCAGGAACTGATTACCCTTCATAAGAACCAAGAACTGCATACCCTTCATAAGAACCAGGAACTGCTTACCCTTCATAAGTACCAGGAACTGCTTACCCTTCATAAGAACCAGGAACTGCATACCCTTCATAAGAACCAGGAACTGCTTATCCTTCATAAGAACCAGGAACTGCATACCCTTCATCAGAACCAGGAACTGCTTACCCTTCATAAGAACCAGGCACTGCTTACCCTTCATAAGAACCAGGAATTGCTTATCCTTCATAAGAACCAGGAACTGCTTACCCTTCATAAGAACCAGGAACTGCTTACCCTACATCAGAACCAGGAACTGCATACCCTGAATAAGAACCAGGAACTGCTTACCCTTCATACGCACCAGGAACTGATTACCCTTCATAAGAACCAGGAACTGATTACCCTTCATAAGAACCAGGAACTGCATACCCTTCATAAGAACCAGGAACTGCTTACCCTTCATAAGAACCAGAACTGCTTACCCTTCATAGGAACCATAAACTGCTTACCCTTCATAAGAACCAGGAACTGCTTACCCTTCATAAGAACCGGGAACTGCTTACTCTTCATAAGAACCAGGAACTGCTTACCCTTCATAAGAACCAGGAACTGCTTACCCTTCATAAGAACCAGGAACTGCATGCCCTTCATGAGAACCAGGAACTGCATACCTTTCAAAACAACCAGGAACTGCTTACCCTTCATAAGAACCAGGAACTGATTACCCTTCATAAGAACCAGGAACTGCATACCCTTCCAAAGAACCAGGAACTGCTTACCCTTTATATGAACCAGGAACTGCATACCCTTCAAAAGAACCAGGAACTGCATACCCTTCATAAGAACCAGGAACTGCATACCCTTCATAAGTACCAGGAACTGCATACCCTTCATAAGAACAAGGAACTGTATACCCTTCATAAGTACCAGGAACTTCATACCCTTCATAAGAACCAGGAACTTCATACCCTTCATAAGAACCAGGAACTTCATACCCTTCATAAGAACCAGGAACTGCATACCCTTCATAAGTACCAGGAACTGCATACCCTTCATAAGAACCAGGAACTGCATACCCTTCATAAGAACCAGGAACTGCTTATCCTTCATAAGAACCAGGAACTGCATACCCTTCATCAGAACCAGGAACTGCTTACCCTTCATAAGAACCAGGCACTGCTTACCCTTCATAAGAACCAGGAACTGCTTACCCTGCATCAGAACCAGGAACTGCATACCCTGAATAAGAACCAGGAACTGCTTACCTTTCATACGCACCAGGAACTGATTACCCTTCATAAGAACCAGGAACTGATTACCCTTCATAAGAACCAGGAACTGCATACCCTTCATAAGAACCAGGAACTGCTTACCCTTCATAAGAACCAGAACTGCTTACCCTTCATAAGAACCATAAACTGCTTACCCTTCATAAGAACCAGGAACTGCTTACCCTTCATAAGAACCGGGAACTGCTTACTCTTCATAAGAACCAGGAACTGCTTACCCTTCATAAGAACCAGGAACTGCTTATCCTTCATAAGAACCAGGAACTGCATACCCTTCATAAGTACCAGGAACTGATTACCATTCATAAGAACCAGAAACTGCATGCCCTTCATGAGAACCAGGAACTGCATACCTTACAAAAGAACCAGGAACTGCTTACCCTTCATAAGAACCAGGAACTGCATACCCTTCCAAAGAACCAGGAACTGCTTACCCTTTATATGAACCAGGAACTGCATACCCTTCATAAGAACCAGGAACTGCATACCCTTCATAAGAACCAGGAACTGCATACCCTTCATAAGTACCAGGAACTGCATACCCTTCATAGGAATCAGGAACTGCATACCCTTCATAAGTACCAGGAACTGCATACCCTTCATAAGAACAAGGAACTGTATACCCTTCATAAGAACCAGGAACTTCATACCCTTCATTAGAACCAGGAACTTCATACCCTTCATAAGAATCAGGAACTTCATACCCTTCATAAGAACCAGGAACTGCATACCCTTCATAAGTACCAGGAACTTCTCACCCTTCATAAGAACCATGAACTTCATACCCTTCATAAGAACCAGGAACTGCATACCCTTCATAAGAACCAGGAACTGCATACCCTTCACAAGAACCAGGAACTGCTTACCCTTCATAAGAACCAGGCACTGCTTACCCTTCATAAGAATCAGGAACTGCATACCCTTCATAAGAACCAGGAACTGCATACCTTTCATAAGAACCAGGAACTTCTTACCCTTCACAAGAACCAGTAACTGCATACCCTTCATAAGAACCAGGAACTGCATACCCTTCATAAGAACCAGGAACTGCATGCCTTCATAAGAACCAGGAACTTCATACCCTTCATAAGAACCAGAAACTGTATACCCTTCATAAGTACCAGGAACTTCATACACTTCATAAGAACCAGGAACTGCATACCCTTCATAGGAACAAGGAACTGCATACCCTTCAAAAGAACCAGGAACTGCTTACCCTTCATATGAACCAGGAACTGTATACCATTCATAAGAACAAGAAACTGCTTACCCTTCATAAGTACCAAGAACTGCATACCCTTCATAAGAACCAGGAACTGCATACCCTTCATAAAAACCAGGAACTTCATACCCTTCATAAGAACCAGGAACTGCATGCCCTTCATAAGAACTAGGAACTGTATACCCTTCATAAGTACCAGGAACTTCATACACTTCATAAGAACCAGGAACTTCATACCCTTCATAAGAACCAGGAACTGCATACCCTTCATAGGAACCAGGAACTGCATACCCTTAAAAAGAACCAGGAACTGCTTACCCTTCATATGAACCAAGAACTGTATACCCTTCATAAGAACCAGGAACTGCTTACCCTTCAAAAGAACCAGGAACTGCTTACCCTTCATAAGAACCAGGAACTTCATACCCTTCATAAGTACCAGGAACGGCATACCCTTCATAAGAACCAGGACCTGCTTACCCTGCATAAGTACCAGGAACATCACACCCTTCATAAGAACCAGGAACTGCATACCCTTCATTAATACCAGGAACTGCATACCCTTCATAGGAACCAGGAACTGCATACCCTTCACAAGAACCAGGAATGCTTATCCTTCATAAGAACCAGGAACTGCTTACCCTTCCTAAGAACCAGGAACTGCATACCCTTCATAAGAACCAGGAACTGCATACCTTTCATAAGAACCAGGAACTTATTACCCTTCATAAGAACCAGGAACTGCATACTCTTCATAATAACCAGGAACTGCTTACCCTTCATAAGAACCATAAACTGCATACCCTTCATAAAAATCAGGAACTGCATACCCTTCATAAGAACCAGGAACTCCTTACCCTTAAAAGGAACCAGGAACTGCATACCCTTCATAAGAACCAGGAACTTCATACCCTCCATAAGAACCAGGAACTGCATACCCTTCATAAGTACAAGGAACTTCATACCCTTCATAAGAACCATGAACTTCATACCCTTCATAAGAACCAGGAACTGCATACCCTTCATAAGAACCAGGAACTGCATACCCTTCACAAGAACCAGGTACTGCTTACCCTTCATAATAACCAGGAACTGCTTACCCTTCATAAGAACCAGGAACTGCATACCCTTCATAAGAACCAGGAACTGCATACCTTTCATAAGAACCAGGAACTTCTTACCCTTCATAAGAACCAGGAACTGCATACCCTTCATAAGAACCAGGAACTGCATACCCTTCATAAGAACAAGAAAGTGCTTACCCTTCATAAGGACCAGGAACTGCATACCCTTCATAAGAACCAGGAACTGCATACCCTTCATAAAAACCAGGAACTTCATACCCTTCATAAGAACCAGGAACTTCATACCCTTCATAAGAACCAGGAACTGTATACCCTTCATAAGTACCAGGAACTTCATACACTTCATAAGAACCAGGAACTTCATACCCTTCATAAGAACCTGGAACTGCATACCTTTCATAGGAACCAGGAACTGCATACCCTTCATAAGTACCAGGAACTGCATACCCTTCATAAGAACCAGGAACTGCATACCCTTCATAAGTACCAGGAACGTCATACCCTTCATAAGAACCAGGAACTTCATACCCTTCATAAGAACCAGGAACTTCATACCCTTCATAAGAACCAGGAACTGCATACCCTTCATAAGTACCAGGAACTTCATACCCTTCATAATAACCATGAACTTCATACCCTTCATAAGAACCAGGAACTGCATACCCTTCATAAGAACCAGGAACTGCATACCCTTCACAAGAACCAGGAACTGCTTACCCTTCATAAGAACCAGGAACTGCTTACCCTTCATAAGAACCAGGAACTGCATACCCTTCCAAAGAACAAGGAACTCCATACCTTTCATAAGAACCAGGAACTTCTTACCCTTCATAAGAACCAGGAACTGCATACCCTTCATAAGAACCAGGAACTGCATACCCTTCATAAGAACAAGAAACTGCTTACCCTTCATAAAAACCAGGAACTGCATACCCTTCATAAGTAACAGGAACTGTATACCCTTCATAAGAACCAGGAACTGCTTACCCTTCATAAGAACCAGAACTGCTTACCCTTCATAAGAACCATAAACTGCTTACCCTTCATAAGAACCAGGAACTGCTTACCCTTCATAAGAACCAGGAACTACATACCTTTCATAAGAACCAGGAAGTTCTTACCCTTCATAAGAACCAGGAACTGCATACTCTTCATAATAACCAGGAACTGCTTACCCTTCATAAGAACCATAAACTGCATACCCTTCATAAGAACCAGGAACTTCATACCCTTCATAAGAACCAGGAACTGCATACCCTTCATAAGTACCAGGAACTGCATACCCTTCATAAGTACCAGGAACTTAATACCCTTCATAAGAACCATGAACTGCATACCCTTCATAATAACCAGGAACTGCATACCCTTCATAGATACCTGGAACTTCATACCCTTCATAAGAACCATGAACTGCATACCCTTCAAAAGAACCAGGAACTGCATACCCTTCATAAGAACCTGGAACTGTATACCCTTCATAAGTACCAGGAACTTCATACCCTTCATAAGAACCAGGAACTTCATACCCTTCATAAGAACCAGGACCTTCATACCCTTCATAAGAAACAGGAACTGCATACCCTTCATAAGTACCAGGAACTCCATACCCTTCATAAGAACCATGAACTTCATACCCTTCATAAGAACCAGGAACTGCCTACCCATCATAAGAACCTGGAACTGCATACCCTTCACAAGAACCAGGAACTGCATACCCTTCATAAGAACAAGAAACTGCTTACCCTTCATAAGTACCAGGAACTGCATACCCTTCATAAGAACCAGGAACTGCATACTCTTCATCAGAACCAGGAACTGCTTACCCTTCAAAAGAACAAGGAACTGCATACCCTTCACAAGAACCAGGAACTGCTTACCCTTCATAAGAACCAGGAACTGCTTACCCCTCATAAGAACCAGGAACTGCATACCCTTCATAAGAACCAGGAACTGCATACCCTTCATAAGAACCAGGAACTGCATACTCATCATCAGAACCAGGAACTGCTTACCCTTCATAAGAACCAGGAACTGCATACCCTTCATAAGAACCAGGAACTGCATACCCTTCACAAGAACCAGGAACTGCTTACCCTTCATAAGAACCAGGAACTGCTTACCCTTCATAAGAACCAGCAACTGCATACCCTTCCAAAGAACCAGGAACTGCATACCTTTCATAGGAACCAGGAACTTCTTACCCTTCATAAAAACCAGGAACTGCATACCCTTCATAAGTAACAGGAACTGTATACCCTTCATAAGAACCAGGAACTGCTTACCCTTCATAAGAACCAGAACTGCTTACCCTTCATAAGAACCATAAACTGCTTACCCTTCATAAGAACCAGGAACTGCATACCCTTCATAAGAACCAGGAACTGCATACCTTTCATACGAACCAGGAACTTCTTACCCTTCATAAGAACCAGGAACTGCATACCCTTCATAAGAACCAGGAACTGCATACCCTTCATAAATACCTGGAACTTCATACCCTTCATAAGAACCATGAACTGCATACCCTTCAAAAGAACCAGGAACTGCATACCCTTCATAAGAACCTGGAACTGTATACCCTTCATAAGTACCAGGAACTTCATACCCTTCATAAGAACCAGGAACTTCATACCCTTCATAAGAACCAGGAACTTCATACCCTTCATAAGAAACAGGAACTGCATACCCTTCATAAGTACCAGGAACTCCATACCCTTCATAAGAACCATGAACTTCATATCCTTCATAAGAACCAGGAACTGCCTACCCTTCATAAGAACCAGGAACTGCATACCCTTCACAAGAACCAGGAACTGCTTACCCTTCATACGAACCAGGAACTGCTTACCCTTCATAAGAACCAGGAACTGCATACCCTTCATAAAAACCAGGAACTGCATACCTTTCATAAGAACCAGGAACTTCTTACCCTTCATGAGAACCAGGAACTGCATACCCTTCATAAGAACCAGGAACTGCATACCCTTCATAAGAACAAGAAACTGCTTACCCTTCATAAGTACCAGGAACTGCATACCCATCATAAGAACCAGGAACTGCATACTCTTCATCAGAACCAGGAACTGCTTACCCTTCATAAGAACCAGGAACTGCTTACCCTTCATAAGAACCAGCAACTGCATACCCTTCCAAAGAACCAGGAACTGCATACCTTTCATAAGAACCAGGAACTTCTTACCCTTCATAAGAACCAGGAACTGCATACCCTTCATAAGAACCAGGAACTGCACACCCTTCATAAGAACAAGAAACTGCTTACCCTTCATAAAAACCAGGAACTGCATACCCTTCATAAGTAACAGGAACTGTATACCCTTCATAAGAACCAGGAACTGCTTACCCTTCATAAGAACCAGAACTGCTTACCCTTCATAAGAACCATAAACTGCTTACCCTTCATAAGAACCAGGAACTGCATACCCTTCATAAGAACCAGGAACTGCATACCTTTCATAAGAACCAGGAACTACTTACCCTTCATAAGAACCAGGAACTGCATACCCTTCATAATAACCAGGAACTGCTTACCCTTCATAAGAACCATAAACTGCATACCCTTCATAAGAACCAGGAACTTCATACCCTTCATAAGAACCAGGAACTGCATACCCTTCATAAGTACCAGGAACTTCATACCCTTCATAAGAACCATGAACTGCATACCCTTCATAAGAACCAGGAACTGCATACCCTTCATAAATACCTGGAACTTCATACCCTTCATAAGAACCATGAACTGCATACCCTTCAAAAGAACCAGGAACTGCATACCCTTCATAAGAACCTGGAACTGTATACCCTTCATAAGTACCAGGAACTTCATACCCTTCATAAGAACCAGGAACTTCATACCCTTCATAAGAGCCAGGAACTTCATACCCTTCATAAGAAACAGGAACTCCATACCCTTCATAAGTACCAGGAACTCCATACCCTTCATAAGAACCATGAACTTCATATCCTTCATAAGAACCAGGAACTGCCTACCCTTCATAAGAACCAGGAACTGCATACCCTTCACAAGAACCAGGAACTGCTTACCCTTCATACGAACCAGGAACTGCTTACCCTTCATAAGAACTAGGAACTGCATACCCTTCATAAAAACCAGGAACTGCATACCTTTCATAAGAACCAGGAACTTCTTACCCTTCATGAGAACCAGGAACTGCATACCCTTCATAAGAACCAGGAACTGCATACCCTTCATAAGAACAAGAAACTGCTTACCCTTCATAAGTACCAGGAACTGCTTACCCTTCATACGAACCAGGAACTGCTTACCCTTCATAAGAACCAGGAACTGCATACCCTTCATAAAAACCAGGAACTGCATACCTTTCATAAGAACCAGGAACTTCTTACCCTTCATGAGAACCAGGAACTGCATACCCTTCATAAGAACCAGGAACTGCATACCCTTCATAAGAACAAGAAACTGCTTACCCTTCATAAGTACCAGGAACTGCATACCCATCATAAGAACCAGGAACTGCATACTCTTCATCAGAACCAGGAACTGCTTACCCTTCATAAGAACCAGGAACTGCATACCCTTCACAAGAACCAGGAACTGCTTACCCTTAATAAGAACCAGGAACTGCTTACCCCTCATAAGAACCAGGAACTGCATACCCTTCATAAGAACCAGGAACTGCATACCCTTCATAAGAACCAGGAACTGCATACTCTTCATCAGAACCAGGAACTGCTTACCCTTCATAAGAAGAAGGAACTGCTTACCCTTCATAAGAATCAGGAACTGCTTACCGTTCATAAGAACCAGGAACTGCTTACCCTTTATAAGAACCAGGAACTACAGATCCTTCATAAGAACCAGGAACTGCTTACCCTTCATAAGATTTATGAACTGCTTACCTTTCATAAGGACCAGGAACTGCTTACCCTTCATAAGGACTAGGAATTGTTTGCCTTTCTAAAGAACCAGAAACTGCATACCCTTCATAAGAACCAAGAACTGCATACCCTTCAAAAGAACCAGGAACTGCCTATCCTTCATATGAACCAGGAACTGCTTACCCTTCATATCAACCAGGAAATGCATACCCTTCATAAGAACCAGGAACTGCACACCCTTCATAAGTACCAGGAACTGCATACCCTTCATAGGAACCAGGAACTGCATACCCTTCATAAGCACCAGGAACTGCATACCCTTCATAAGAACCAGGAACTGCATACCCTTCATAAGCACCAGTAACTTCACACCCTTAATAAGAACCAGGAACTGCATACCCTTCATAAGTACCAGGAACTGCATACCCTTCATTAGAAACAGGAACTGTATACCCTTCATAAGTACAAGGAACTTCATACCCTTCATAAGAACCAGGAACTGCACACCCTTCATAAGAACCAGGAACTTCATACCCTTCATAAGAACCAGGAACTGCATACCCTTCATAAGTACCAGGAACTTCATACCCTTCATAAGAACCATGAACTTCATACCCTTCATAAGAACCAGGAGCTGCATACCCTTCATAAGAACCAGGAATTGCATACCCTTCACAAGAACCAGGAACTGCTTACCCTTAATAAGAAACAGGAACTGCTTACCCTTCATAAGAACCAGGAACTGCAAACTCTTCATAAGAACCAGGAACTGCATACCTTTCATAAGAACCAGGAACTTCTTACCCTTCATAAGAACCAGGAACTGTATACCCTTCATAAGAACCAGGAACTGCATACCCTTCATAAGAACAAGAAACTGCTTACCCTTCATAAGAACCAGTAACTGCATACCCTTCATAAGAAACAGGAACTGCTTACCCTTCATAAGAACCAGGAACTGCATACACTTCATCAGAACCAGAAACTGCTCAACCTTCATAAGAACCAGGAACTGCTTACCCTTCATAAGAACCAGGAACTGCATACCCTTCATAAGAACCAGGAACTGATTACCTTTCATAAGAACCAGGAACTGCTTACCCTTCATAAGAACCAGAACTTCTTACCCTTCATAAGAACCATAAACTGCTTACCCTTCATAAGAACCAGGAACTGCTTACCCTTCATAAGAACCAGAACTGCTTACCCTTCATAAGAAACATAAACTGCTAACCCTTCATATGAACCAGGAAATGCATACACTTCATCAGAACCAGGAACTCCTTACCCTTCATAAGAACCAGGAACTGCTTACCCTTCAAAAGAACCAGAACTGCTTACCCTTCAAAAGAACCAGGAACTGCTTACCCTACATAAGAACCAGGAACTACACACCCTTCATAAGTACCAGGAACTGCATACCCTTCATAGTAACCAGGAACTGCATACCCTTCATAAGAACCAGGAACTGCTTACCCTTCATAAGAACCAGGAACTGCATACCCTTCACAAGAAACAGGAACTGCTTACCCTTTATAAGAACCAGGAACTGCTTTCCCTTCATAAGAACCAGGAACTGCATACCCTTCACAAGACCCAAGAACTGCTTACCCTTCATAAGAAACAGGAACTGCTTACCCTTCATAAGAACCAGGAACTGCATACCCTTCATAAGAACCAGGAACTGCATACCCTTCATAAGAACCAGGAACTTCTTACCATTCATAAGAACCAGGAACTGCATACCCTTCATAAGAACCAGGAACTGCATACCCTTCATAAGAACAAGAAACTGCTTACCCTTCATAAGAACCAGGAACTGCATACCCTTCATAAGTACCAGGAACTGTATACACTTCATAAGAACCAGGAACTGCATACCCTTCATAAGAACCAGGATCTTCATACTCTTCATCAGAACCAGGAACTGCTTACCCTTCTTAAGAGCCAGGAACTGCATACACTTCATCAGAACCAGAAACTGCTCAACCTTCATAAGAACCAGGAACTGCTTACCCTTCATAAGAACCAGGAACTGCATACCCTTCATAAGAACCAGGAACTGATTACCTTTCATAAGAACCAGGAGCTGCTTACCCTTCATAAGAACCAGAACTTCTTACCCTTCATAAGAACCATAAACTGCTTACCCTTCATAAGGACCATGAACTGCTTACCCTTCATAAGAACCAGAACTGCTTACCCTTCATAAGAACCATAAACTGCTTACCCTTCATAAGTACCAGGAACGTCATACCCTTCATAAGAACCAGGAACTTCATACCCTTCATAAGAACCAGGAACTTCATACCCTTCATAAGAACCAGGAACTGCATACCCTTCATAAGTACCAGGAACTTCATACCCTTCATAATAACCATGAACTTCATACCCTTCATAAGAACCAGGAACTGCATACCCTTCATAAGAACCAGGAACTGCATACCCTTCACAAGAACCAGGAACTGCTTACCCTTCATAAGAACCAGGAACTGCTTACCCTTCATAAGAACCAGGAACTGCATACCCTTCCAAAGAACAAGGAACTCCATACCTTTCATAAGAACCAGGAACTTCTTACCCTTCATAAGAACCAGGAACTGCATACCCTTCATAAGAACCAGGAACTGCATACCCTTCATAAGAACAAGAAACTGCTTACCCTTCATAAAAACCAGGAACTGCATACCCTTCATAAGTAACAGGAACTGTATACCCTTCATAAGAACCAGGAACTGCTTACCCTTCATAAGAACCAGAACTGCTTACCCTTCATAAGAACCATAAACTGCTTACCCTTCATAAGAACCAGGAACTGCTTACCCTTCATAAGAACCAGGAACTACATACCTTTCATAAGAACCAGGAAGTTCTTACCCTTCATAAGAACCAGGAACTGCATACTCTTCATAATAACCAGGAACTGCTTACCCTTCATAAGAACCATAAACTGCATACCCTTCATAAGAACCAGGAACTTCATACCCTTCATAAGAACCAGGAACTGCATACCCTTCATAAGTACCAGGAACTGCATACCCTTCATAAGTACCAGGAACTTAATACCCTTCATAAGAACCATGAACTGCATACCCTTCATAATAACCAGGAACTGCATACCCTTCATAGATACCTGGAACTTCATACCCTTCATAAGAACCATGAACTGCATACCCTTCAAAAGAACCAGGAACTGCATACCCTTCATAAGAACCTGGAACTGTATACCCTTCATAAGTACCAGGAACTTCATACCCTTCATAAGAACCAGGAACTTCATACCCTTCATAAGAACCAGGACCTTCATACCCTTCATAAGAAACAGGAACTGCATACCCTTCATAAGTACCAGGAACTCCATACCCTTCATAAGAACCATGAACTTCATACCCTTCATAAGAACCAGGAACTGCCTACCCATCATAAGAACCTGGAACTGCATACCCTTCACAAGAACCAGGAACTGCATACCCTTCATAAGAACAAGAAACTGCTTACCCTTCATAAGTACCAGGAACTGCATACCCTTCATAAGAACCAGGAACTGCATACTCTTCATCAGAACCAGGAACTGCTTACCCTTCAAAAGAACAAGGAACTGCATACCCTTCACAAGAACCAGGAACTGCTTACCCTTCATAAGAACCAGGAACTGCTTACCCCTCATAAGAACCAGGAACTGCATACCCTTCATAAGAACCAGGAACTGCATACCCTTCATAAGAACCAGGAACTGCATACTCATCATCAGAACCAGGAACTGCTTACCCTTCATAAGAACCAGGAACTGCATACCCTTCATAAGAACCAGGAACTGCATACCCTTCACAAGAACCAGGAACTGCTTACCCTTCATAAGAACCAGGAACTGCTTACCCTTCATAAGAACCAGCAACTGCATACCCTTCCAAAGAACCAGGAACTGCATACCTTTCATAGGAACCAGGAACTTCTTACCCTTCATAAAAACCAGGAACTGCATACCCTTCATAAGTAACAGGAACTGTATACCCTTCATAAGAACCAGGAACTGCTTACCCTTCTTAAGAACCAGAACTGCTTACCCTTCATAAGAACCATAAACTGCTTACCCTTCATAAGAACCAGGAACTGCATACCCTTCATAAGAACCAGGAACTGCATACCTTTCATAAGAACCAGGAACTTCTTACCCTTCATAAGAACCAGGAACTGCATACCCTTCATAAGAACCAGGAACTGCATACCCTTCATAAATACCTGGAACTTCATACCCTTCATAAGAACCATGAACTGCATACCCTTCAAAAGAACCAGGAACTGCATACCCTTCATAAGAACCTGGAACTGTATACCCTTCATAAGTACCAGGAACTTCATACCCTTCATAAGAACCAGGAACTTCATACCCTTCATAAGAACCAGGAACTTCATACCCTTCATAAGAAACAGGAACTGCATACCCTTCATAAGTACCAGGAACTCCATACCCTTCATAAGAACCATGAACTTCATATCCTTCATAAGAACCAGGAACTGCCTACCCTTCATAAGAACCAGGAACTGCATACCCTTCACAAGAACCAGGAACTGCTTACCCTTCATACGAACCAGGAACTGCTTACCCTTCATAAGAACCAGGAACTGCATACCCTTCATAAAAACCAGGAACTGCATACCTTTCATAAGAACCAGGAACTTCTTACCCTTCATGAGAACCAGGAACTGCATACCCTTCATAAGAACCAGGAACTGCATACCCTTCATAAGAACAAGAAACTGCTTACCCTTCATAAGTACCAGGAACTGCATACCCATCATAAGAACCAGGAACTGCATACTCTTCATCAGAACCAGGAACTGCTTACCCTTCATAAGAACCAGGAACTGCTTACCCTTCATAAGAACCAGCAACTGCATACCCTTCCAAAGAACCAGGAACTGCATACCTTTCATAAGAACCAGGAACTTCTTACCCTTCATAAGAACCAGGAACTGCATACCCTTCATAAGTACCAGGAACTCCATACCCTTCATAAGAACCATGAACTTCATATCCTTCATAAGAACCAGGAACTGCCTACCCTTCATAAGAACCAGGAACTGCATACCCTTCACAAGAACCAGGAACTGCTTACCCTTCATACGAACCAGGAACTGCTTACCCTTCATAAGAACCAGGAACTGCATACCCTTCATAAAAACCAGGAACTGCATACCTTTCATAAGAACCAGGAACTTCTTACCCTTCATGAGAACCAGGAACTGCATACCCTTCATAAGAACCAGGAACTGCATACCCTTCATAAGAACAAGAAACTGCTTACCCTTCATAAGTACCAGGAACTGCATACCCATCATAAGAACCAGGAACTGCATACTCTTCATCAGAACCAGGAACTGCTTACCCTTCATAAGAACCAGGAACTGCTTACCCTTCATAAGAACCAGCAACTGCATACCCTTCCAAAGAACCAGGAACTGCATACCTTTCATAAGAACCAGGAACTTCTTACCCTTCATAAGAACCAGGAACTGCATACCCTTCATAAGAACCAGGAACTGCACACCCTTCATAAGAACAAGAAACTGCTTACCCTTCATAAAAACCAGGAACTGCATACCCTTCATAAGTAACAGGAACTGTATACCCTTCATAAGAACCAGGAACTGCTTACCCTTCATAAGAACCAGAACTGCTTACCCTTCATAAGAACCATAAACTGCTTACCCTTCATAAGAACCAGGAACTGCATACCCTTCATAAATACCTGGAACTTCATACCCTTCATAAGAACCATGAACTGCATACCCTTCAAAAGAACCAGGAACTGCATACCCTTCATAAGAACCTGGAACTGTATACCCTTCATAAGTACCAGGAACTTCATACCCTTCATAAGAACCAGGAACTTCATACCCTTCATAAGAACCAGGAACTTCATACCCTTCATAAGAAACAGGAACTGCATACCCTTCATAAGTACCAGGAACTCCATACCCTTCATAAGAACCATGAACTTCATATCCTTCATAAGAACCAGGAACTGCCTACCCTTCATAAGAACCAGGAACTGCATACCCTTCACAAGAACCAGGAACTGCTTACCCTTCATACGAACCAGGAACTGCTTACCCTTCATAAGAACCAGGAACTGCATACCCTTCATAAAAACCAGGAACTGCATACCTTTCATAAGAACCAGGAACTTCTTACCCTTCATGAGAACCAGGAACTGCATACCCTTCATAAGAACCAGGAACTGCATACCCTTCATAAGAACAAGAAACTGCTTACCCTTCATAAGTACCAGGAACTGCATACCCATCATAAGAACCAGGAACTGCATACTCTTCATCAGAACCAGGAACTGCTTACCCTTCATAAGAACCAGGAACTGCTTACCCTTCATAAGAACCAGCAACTGCATACCCTTCCAAAGAACCAGGAACTGCATACCTTTCATAAGAACCAGGAACTTCTTACCCTTCATAAGAACCAGGAACTGCATACCCTTCATAAGAACCAGGAACTGCACACCCTTCATAAGAACAAGAAACTGCTTACCCTTCATAAAAACCAGGAACTGCATACCCTTCATAAGTAACAGGAACTGTATACCCTTCATAAGAACCAGGAACTGCTTACCCTTCATAAGAACCAGAACTGCTTACCCTTCATAAGAACCATAAACTGCTTACCCTTCATAAGAACCAGGAACTGCATACCCTTCATAAGAACCAGGAACTGCATACCTTTCATAAGAACCAGGAACTACTTACCCTTCATAAGAACCAGGAACTGCATACCCTTCATAATAACCAGGAACTGCTTACCCTTCATAAGAACCATAAACTGCATACCCTTCATAAGAACCAGGAACTTCATACCCTTCATAAGAACCAGGAACTGCATACCCTTCATAAGTACCAGGAACTTCATACCCTTCATAAGAACCATGAACTGCATACCCTTCATAAGAACCAGGAACTGCATACCCTTCATAAATACCTGGAACTTCATACCCTTCATAAGAACCATGAACTGCATACCCTTCAAAAGAACCAGGAACTGCATACCCTTCATAAGAACCTGGAACTGTATACCCTTCATAAGTACCAGGAACTTCATACCCTTCATAAGAACCAGGAACTTCATACCCTTCATAAGAGCCAGGAACTTCATACCCTTCATAAGAAACAGGAACTCCATACCCTTCATAAGTACCAGGAACTCCATACCCTTCATAAGAACCATGAACTTCATATCCTTCATAAGAACCAGGAACTGCCTACCCTTCATAAGAACCAGGAACTGCATACCCTTCACAAGAACCAGGAACTGCTTACCCTTCATACGAACCAGGAACTGCTTACCCTTCATAAGAACTAGGAACTGCATACCCTTCATAAAAACCAGGAACTGCATACCTTTCATAAGAACCAGGAACTTCTTACCCTTCATGAGAACCAGGAACTGCATACCCTTCATAAGAACCAGGAACTGCATACCCTTCATAAGAACAAGAAACTGCTTACCCTTCATAAGTACCAGGAACTGCTTACCCTTCATACGAACCAGGAACTGCTTACCCTTCATAAGAACCAGGAACTGCATACCCTTCATAAAAACCAGGAACTGCATACCTTTCATAAGAACCAGGAACTTCTTACCCTTCATGAGAACCAGGAACTGCATACCCTTCATAAGAACCAGGAACTGCATACCCTTCATAAGAACAAGAAACTGCTTACCCTTCATAAGTACCAGGAACTGCATACCCATCATAAGAACCAGGAACTGCATACTCTTCATCAGAACCAGGAACTGCTTACCCTTCATAAGAACCAGGAACTGCATACCCTTCACAAGAACCAGGAACTGCTTACCCTTAATAAGAACCAGGAACTGCTTACCCCTCATAAGAACCAGGAACTGCATACCCTTCATAAGAACCAGGAACTGCATACCCTTCATAAGAACCAGGAACTGCATACTCTTCATCAGAACCAGGAACTGCTTACCCTTCATAAGAAGAAGGAACTGCTTACCCTTCATAAGAATCAGGAACTGCTTACCCTTCATAAGAACCAGGAACTGCTTACCCTTTATAAGAACCAGGAACTACAGATCCTTCATAAGAACCAGGAACTGCTTACCCTTCATAAGATCTATGAACTGCTTACCTTTCATAAGGACCAGGAACTGCTTACCCTTCATAAGGACTAGGAATTGTTTGCCTTTCTAAAGAACCAGAAACTGCATACCCTTCATAAGAACCAAGAACTGCATACCCTTCAAAAGAACCAGGAACTGCCTATCCTTCATATGAACCAGGAACTGCTTACCCTTCATATCAACCAGGAAATGCATACCCTTCATAAGAACCAGGAACTGCACACCCTTCATAAGTACCAGGAACTGCATACCCTTCATAGGAACCAGGAACTGCATACCCTTCATAAGCACCAGGAACTGCATACCCTTCATAAGAACCAGGAACTGCATACCCTTCATAAGCACCAGTAACTTCACACCCTTAATAAGAACCAGGAACTGCATACCCTTCATAAGTACCAGGAACTGCATACCCTTCATTAGAAACAGGAACTGTATACCCTTCATAAGTACAAGGAACTTCATACCCTTCATAAGAACCAGGAACTGCACACCCTTCATAAGAACCAGGAACTTCATACCCTTCATAAGAACCAGGAACTGCATACCCTTCATAAGTACCAGGAACTTCATACCCTTCATAAGAACCATGAACTTCATACCCTTCATAAGAACCAGGAGCTGCATACCCTTCATAAGAACCAGGAACTGCATACCCTTCACAAGAACCAGGAACTGCTTACCCTTAATAAGAAACAGGAACTGCTTACCCTTCATAAGAACCAGGAACTGCAAACTCTTCATAAGAACCAGGAACTGCATACCTTTCATAAGAACCAGGAACTTCTTACCCTTCATAAGAACCAGGAACTGTATACCCTTCATAAGAACCAGGAACTGCATACCCTTCATAAGAACAAGAAACTGCTTACCCTTCATAAGAACCAGTAACTGCATACCCTTCATAAGAAACAGGAACTGCTTACCCTTCATAAGAACCAGGAACTGCATACACTTCATCAGAACCAGAAACTGCTCAACCTTCATAAGAACCAGGAACTGCTTACCCTTCATAAGAACCAGGAACTGCATACCCTTCATAAGAACCAGGAACTGATTACCTTTCATAAGAACCAGGAACTGCTTACCCTTCATAAGAACCAGAACTTCTTACCCTTCATAAGAACCATAAACTGCTTACCCTTCATAAGAACCAGGAACTGCTTACCCTTCATAAGAACCAGAACTGCTTACCCTTCATAAGAAACATAAACTGCTAACCCTTCATATGAACCAGGAAATGCATACACTTCATCAGAACCAGGAACTCCTTACCCTTCATAAGAACCAGGAACTGCTTACCCTTCAAAAGAACCAGAACTGCTTACCCTTCAAAAGAACCAGGAACTGCTTACCCTACATAAGAACCAGGAACTACACACCCTTCATAAGTACCAGGAACTGCATACCCTTCATAGTAACCAGGAACTGCATACCCTTCATAAGAACCAGGAACTGCTTACCCTTCATAAGAACCAGGAACTGCATACCCTTCACAAGAAACAGGAACTGCTTACCCTTTATAAGAACCAGGAACTGCTTTCCCTTCATAAGAACCAGGAACTGCATACCCTTCACAAGACCCAAGAACTGCTTACCCTTCATAAGAAACAGGAACTGCTTACCCTTCATAAGAACCAGGAACTGCATACCCTTCATAAGAACCAGGAACTGCATACCCTTCATAAGAACCAGGAACTTCTTACCATTCATAAGAACCAGGAACTGCATACCCTTCATAAGAACCAGGAACTGCATACCCTTCATAAGAACAAGAAACTGCTTACCCTTCATAAGAACCAGGAACTGCATACCCTTCATAAGTACCAGGAACTGTATACACTTCATAAGAACCAGGAACTGCATACCCTTCATAAGAACCAGGATCTTCATACTCTTCATCAGAACCAGGAACTGCTTACCCTTCTTAAGAGCCAGGAACTGCATACACTTCATCAGAACCAGAAACTGCTCAACCTTCATAAGAACCAGGAACTGCTTACCCTTCATAAGAACCAGGAACTGCATACCCTTCATAAGAACCAGGAACTGATTACCTTTCATAAGAACCAGGAGCTGCTTACCCTTCATAAGAACCAGAACTTCTTACCCTTCATAAGAACCATAAACTGCTTACCCTTCATAAGGACCATGAACTGCTTACCCTTCATAAGAACCAGAACTGCTTACCCTTCATAAGAACCATAAACTGCTTACCCTTCATATGAACCAGGAAATGCATACACTTCATCAGAACCAGGAACTCCTTACCCTTCATAAGAACCAGGAACTGCTTACCCTTCAAAAGAATCAGGAACTGCTTACCCTTCAAAAGAACCAGGAACTGCTTACCCTTCATAAGAACCAGGAACCGCACACCCTTCATAAGTACCAGGAACTGCATACCCTTCATAGGAACCAAGAACTGCATACCCTTCATAAGAACCAGGAACTGCTTACCCTTCATAAGAACTAGGCACTGCATACCCTTCATAAGAACCAGGAAATGCATACTCTTCATAAGAACCAGGAACTTCATACCCTTCGTAAGAACCAGGAACTGCATACCCTTCATAAAAACCAGGAAGTGCATGCCCTTCATAAGAACCAGGAACTCCTTACCCTTCATAAGAACCAGGAACTGCATACCCTTCATCAGAACCAGGAACTGCTCAACCTTCATAAGAACCAGGAACTGCTTACCCTTCATAAAAACCAGGAACTATATACCCTTCATAAGAACCAGGAATTGATTACCTTTCATAACAACCAGGAACTGCTTACCCTTCATTAGAACCAGAACATCTTACCCTTCATAAGAACCATAAACTGCTTACCCTTTATAGGAACCAGGAACTGCTTACCCTTCATAAGAACCAGAACTCTTTACCCTTCATAAGAACCATAAACTGCTTACCCTTCATAAGAACCAGGAACTGCATACCCTTCATAAGAACCAGGAATTCCTTACCGTTCATCAGAACCAGGAACTGCTTACCCTTCAAAAGAACCAGTAACTGCTTACCCTTCAAAAGAACCAGAAACTGTTTACCCTTCATAAGAACCAGGTACTGGTTACCCTTCATAAGAACCAGGAACTGCTTATCCTTCATAAGTACCAGGAACTTCATACCCTTCATAAGAACCAGGAACTGCATACCCTTCATAAGAATCAGGAACTTCATACCCTTCATAAGAACCAGGAACTGCATACCCTTCATAAGTACCAGGAACTTCATACCCCTCATAAGAACCAGGACCTTCATACCCTTCATAAGAACCAGGAACTGCATACCCTTCATAAGAACCTGGAACTGCATACCCTTCACAAGAACCAGGAACTGCTTACCCTTCATAAGAACCAGGAACTGCTTACCCTTCATAAGAACCAGGAACTGCATACCTTTCATAAGAACCAGGAACTGCATATCCTTCATAAGAACCAGGAACTGCATACCCTTCATAAGAACAAGAAACTGCTTACCCTTCATAAGAACCAGGAACTGCATACCCTTCATAAGTACCGGGAACTGCATACCCTTCATAAAAACCAGGAACTGCATACCCTTCATAGGAACCAGGAACTGCTTACCTATCATAAAAACCAGGCACTGCATACCTTTAATAAGAACCAAAAACTGATTACCTTTCATAAGAACCAGGAACTGCTTACCCTTCATAAGAACCAGAACGTCTTACTCTTCATAAGAACCATAAACTGCTTACCCTTCATCATAACTAGGAACTGCTTATCCTTCATAAGAAACCAGAATGGCTTAACCTTCATAAGAACCATAAACTGCTTACCCTTAATAAGAACCAGGAACTGCATACCCTTCATAAGAACCAGGAACTCCTTACCCTTCATAAGAATCAGGAACTGCTTACCCTTCAAAAGAATCAGGAACTGCTTACTCTTCAAAAGAACCAGGAACTGCTTACCCTTCATAAGAAGAAGGAACTGCTTACCCTTCATAAGGACTAGGAATTGTTTGCCTTTCTAAAGAACCAGAAACTGCATACCCTTCATAAGAACCAAGAACTGCATACCATTCAAAAGAACCAGGAACTGATTACCCTTCATATGAACCAGGAACTGCTTACCCTTCATATCAACCAGGAAATGCATACCCTTCATAAGAACCAGGAACTGCATACCTTTCATAAGAACCAGGAACTTCTTACCCTTCATAAAAACCAGGAACTGCATATCCTTCAAAAGAACCAGGAACTTCTTACCTTTCATAAGAACCAGGAACTGCTTACCCTTCATAAGAACCAGGAACTGCTTAACCTTCATAAGAACCAGGAACTGCTTAACCTTCATAAGAACCAGGAACTTCTTACCCTTCATACGAACCAGGAACTGCGTACCCTTCATAAGAACCAGGAACTGCATACCCTTCATAAGAACAAGAAACTGCTTACCCTTCATAAATACCAGGAACTGCATACCCTTCATAAGAACCAGGAACTGCATACCCTTCATAAATACCAGGAACTTCATACCCTTCATAAGAACCAGGAACTACTTACCCTTCATAAGAACTAGGAATTGTTTGCCTTTCTAAAGAACCAGAAACTGCATACCCTTCATAAGATCCAAGAACTGCATACCCTTAAAAAGAACCAGGAACTGCTTACCCTTCATATGAACCAGGAACTGCTTACCTTTCATATCAACCAGTAAATGCATACCCTTCATAAGAACCAGGAACTGCACACCCTTCGAAAGTACCAGGAACTGCATACCCTTCATAGGAACCAGGAACTGCATACCCTTCATAAGCACCAGGAACTGCATACCCTTCATAAGAACCAGGAACTGCATACCCTTCATAAGCACCAGTAACTTCACACCCTTAATAAGAACCAGGAACTGCATACCCTTCATAAGTACCAGGAACAGCATACCCTTCATAAGAAAAAGGAACTGCATACCCTTCATAAGTACCAGGAACTGCATACCCTTCATAATAACCAGGAACTGTATACCCTTCATAAGTACCAGGAACTTCATACCCTTCACAAGAACTAGAACTGCATACCCTTCATAAGAACCAGGAACTGCATACCCTTATAAGTACCACGAACTGCATACCCTTCATAAGAACCAGGAACCGTATTCCCTTCATAAGAACCAGGAACTGCATGCACTTCATCAGAACCAGGAACTGCTCAACCTTCATAAGAACCAGGAACTGCTTACCCTTCATAAGAATTAGGAACTGCATACCCTTCACAAGAACCAGGAACTGCTTACCCTTCATAAGAACCAGGAACTGCATGCACTTCATCAGAACCAGGAACTGCTCAACCTTCATAAGAACCAGGAACTGCCTACCCTTCATAAGAATTAGGAACTGCATACCCTTCACAAGAACCAGGAACTGCTTACCCTTCATAAGAACAAGGAACTGCTTACCCTTCATAAAAACCAGGAACTGCATACCCTTCATAAGAACCAGAAACTGCATACCTTTCATAAGAACCAGGAATTTCTTACCCTTCATGAGAACCAGGCACTGCATACCCTTCATAAGAACCAGGAACTGCTTACCCTTCATAAGAACCAGGAACTTCATACCCTTCATAAGAACCAGGAACTGCTTACCCTTCATAAGGACCAGGAACTGCATACCCTTCATAAGAACCAGGAACTGCATACCTTTCATAAGAACCAGGAACTTCTTACCCTTCATGAGAACCAGGAACTGCATACCCTTCATATGAACCAGGAACTGCATACCCTTCATAAGAACAAGAAACCGCTTACCCTTCATAAGTACCAGGAACTGCATACCCTTCATAAGAACCAGGAACTGCTTACCCTTCATAAGAACCAGAACTTCTTACCCTTCATAAGAACCATACACTGCTTACCCTTCATAAGAACCAGAACTGCTTACCCTTCATAAGAACCATAAACTGATTACCCTTTATATGAACAAGGAACTGCATACACTTCATCAGAACCAGGAACTCCTTACCCTTCATAAGAACCAGGAACTGCTTACCCTTCAAAAGAACCAGGAACTGCTTACCCTTCAAAAGAACCAGGAACTGCTTACCCTTCATAAAAACCAGGAACTGCACACCCTTCATAAGAACCAGGAACTGCATACCCTTCATAAGTACCAGGAACTGCATACCCTTCATAAGTACCTGGTACTTCATACCCTTCATAAGAACCAGGAACTTCATACCCTTCATAAGAACCAGGAACTTCATACCCTTCATAAGAACCAGGAACTGCATACCCTTCATAAGTACCAGGAGCTTCATACCCTTCATAAGAACCAGGAACTTCATACCCTTCATAAGAACCAGGAACTTCATACCCTTCATAAGAATCAGGAACTGCATGCCCTTCACAAGAACCAGGAACTGCTTACCCTTCATAAGAACAAGGAACTGCTTACCCTTCATAAGAACAAGAACTGCATACCCTTTATAAGAACCAGGAACTGCTTACCCTTCATAAGAACCAGGAACTTCATACCCTTCATAAGAACCAGGAACTGCATGCCCTTCATAAGAACCAGGAACTGCATACCCTTCATAAGAACCAGGAACTGTATACCCTTCATAAGTACCAGGAACTTCATACCCTTCATATGAACCTGGAACTGCATACCCTTCAAAAGAACCAGGAACTGCTTACCTTTCAAAAGAACCAGGAACTGCTTACCCTTCATAAGAACCAGGAACTTCATACCCTTCATAAGAACCATGAACTTCATACCCTTCATAAGTACCAGGAACTTCATACCCTTCATAAGTACCAGGAACTTCATACCCTTCATAAGTACCAGGAACTTCATACCCTTCATAAGTACCAGGAACTTCATACCCTTCATAAGAACCAGGAACTGCATACCCTTTGAGAATGTTCTTTTATTTGTTAAGGAGGTTATAGTTGCTGAAGTTGGTGTCTATACAACATTTGCGTTGTATATTTTTAACGTTGACATATTGTACACAATGTAATCAATGTATGCATAATTGAAAAAAAAACAATGATAAATACACCAAAATGAACAGAAATAGCTACATTTAATTAGTCATCTAAACAAAACATACATCAACATGATACATCAATAATACATAGAAGAACATACATTTACATTAATTTACTATGAATGACTTAATAATTATATTTACAATATATGAGAGTACAAAATCTTAAAAAGATCAAATCGTGTTCAATTTAATTAGACTAATGACTCTTTGAAATCTAAAATATTGTACAAGTCTTTGAATTCAACAATTCGATTGGTTTGGTTTATGGTGCTTAACGCCACTTTCAACAATATTTAAGCTATATAGTGGCGGTCAGCTTTATTGGTGGAGGAAACCGGAGTACCTGGAGAAAACCACTGAACTCGAGTATACCTCACCATGAACTGGATTCGCACTCACACCTCCAACTACCATACGATCACGACTACGATGGCCCCTCAATAATTCGATATTTAGATATTAAAATAATGTATCTCAATTTAGTGCATAAGATCAAAAACATTTCAGGAAAATAATAGTTGACAAGATAAAAACGGAAAGTGTATATTACAAAATACTACGTATAAATATAAAATAATTACTAGCAATATATACATATATTATAACACAAAAAACGACAATTAGACCATTTGTACATTTTCGTCTAAAATTATACGTTTTTCATGTGATTATTTCTGTCAAAGAGGTCCCATAATCTGCTAAAAAAAATTAACACGCGACGATCTAGTTGAAATACTGGTACAGTTGACTTTAAACACCAATCAATCAATCAATCAATCAAAATTTTAATTTGTGAATTTTCTATTTCCTATAACATTATCCTCTGATTTTTTATTAGGCTAAAATATCAGCAAACTATGAGTAAATTATACTCAAAGTCGCTGTCCTTTCCATTGCTCTTGATAGACCAGATAGTATTGCGTCCGTCTTAAGGGAGATAACTCGCAAAAAAAGATATGTAAACACATAATTTTAGAATCAAACCGAGAATGAGATTGTGAGTATTTTTTTTAGCGCGAAATGAGAGTTTTGTTTTTCCAGCTATGTCATGGCGAGAACAAGTTACATTCGATGAGATGATAGTGATTGTCTGCTTTGTACTAGACCAACACGCTTAGCTGGATTTGTATAGTGGTAGCTCACTGAAACACTAAACCGTCCGCGGAAAAACATGTCGCCCAACCCGGACACGTTATCTTGATTCCGAGCCAATCAGTCCTCTTTCTCCTTAATTCTGTTTGCTTTCCAGATAAGCAACAATATCATTTTTTTAGACTTTGGTTTGACCCGACATCTAATTTCTCCATATCAAATAAATCATAATAATTTCATATATCGTGTCTTGACATCTGTTCGGTCATGCAATAAAGTCGGTCACTTGTTTTGATTTACAATTCTCGCGCAGCACGAGACCAATGACGTCATTCTGTATATTCATAGCATACATAAACACAGAGGGAATTCTATTCAACGTCAAAATTACAAGATGACATTAAAACAGAGAAGTTTGAATTGAATAAATTCCATGCAAGTAAAAAAGATCCTTTTTACTAATGTCTTTTTTCCTGATCATTATGCTGGTTAAATATGTTTCCATCGATGGTATTTCCCAAACATTTGTACCTTTCCGGTTTGTTGATGTAATCTTCATCCCAGTTCATGACCTTTTTTGGAATGTAGGCCAAGCAAATTGTATCTTAAAATACTTTGAAAACATGATGATTGATCATTCAGATTCCACCATTTTCTAAAAAATGGCTGATTTACCGGGAAAATACATACAAGTGCTCTCCATTAGTCACAAAATGTCAGATTATTTTGCATTTCCACTGCTGATTTAATAACAAATATACTCCTTACTTCTTGGGGTAATGAAATGATATTCACAGAGAAGATAGAAAAAGAATTAATTTAACAGCAATAATCAACATTTATAACATAAATTGAACAAAGAATTAAATTAAACCAAACAGAAAAATGAGATTATCTGGAGGGAAAAAACCTGTCATTATTACTAATTATTACAACAAATCTGTATTGTTACCACTCTGTAATAATAAATGTGATTGAAATAAACAGAAATCAGACATTAGTTGTCTTACAAAAAATATGGTAGTATGTAGTCAGTCTAATGTATTGCATTGACAAAAATAAAAAGACAAATTTCACTGGATTACATATTTTATTTTATGGGTAAGCAAGTTCAATGCTTGCACCAAATAATTAATTTTTAATACTTCAATTTCAAACTATTTAAAAAAAAACTTTTCAGACAAAACAATTACACAGAAAAGGCTAAAATACTATACACTCTTAATCTGGTTTACTTTTTAAGTTTGGTTATCATGAGCTTTATTGACCTTTGACCGGCCTTATGTGAGGTAATAGGACGCCATTTGGAAAAACGGTAGTAAACAAATATGGGTCAGTGTGTTATTATTATCGATCTTTTTTCCGTGGAACTTTACACATGTGAGCAAGAATAGATGAGGAACATAATTAAAAAGAAAAAAAATGTTTACTTTTCAAACATGAAAAAAATAATCAAACATTATCCAATGAATGACCGACTTTTTGTTACACGGGGATATGTAATTTTTCGAAATAATAAAATGAAAAGCAAAAATTACCACACAATCAGAACAGTTCTAAAATCCAATCAACAAACCGCAGAAGAGGCAAAATCGATACCCTTAACGTGCATATACCTGATCTCTCATTTTTATGGCTCGGTACAGCCACTAATATAAAATGTGGCAGGTTAAACTAGTTTTATGTAAAACCAGTAAAACAGTAATGAAATGAGTACTGATTGGACATATGATATGGAACAACATCCTTATCATAGACGTTTATTTTTATCAATATGCTTCAGAATGCCAATAAGAAATGTTTGAAGATTCCAATGGGAAATCAAAGGCCGTCAATCTAAAAAGGACATACAACACAATATCCAAAAGAAAATGGAACACAGGAACAAACAACGATCTACAAAACATACACATAAAACTAAAGATCCCCACTAAAAATCGGGAGTGAACTCAGATGCTCTGGAAGGGTAGACAGTTCCTGCTCCACTAGTGGCACCCGTCGTGTTAATTTAGTTACAAACCCGGTGATAAGAAAAGTTTGAAGATTCAAATGGGTAATCAGAAGCTGTAAATCGAAATAGGACAGAATAAAAGAAAAAGAACACTTTGCTTTGGAATATTGGGTTCATGTATAATCTGTGCATCATGTGGGAGTTTGATTGCTTGTTGATTGTTTTTATGTATAATCTGTGCATCATGTGGGAGTTTGATTGCTTGTTGATTGTTTTTATGTATAATCTGTGCATCATGTGGGAGTTTGATTGCTTGTTGATTGTTTTTATGTATAATCTGTGCATCATGTGGGAGTTTGATTGCTTGTTGATTGTTTTTATGTATAATCTGTGCATCATGTGGGAGTTTGATTGCTTGTTGATTGTTTTTATGTATAATCTGTGCATCATGTGGGAGTTTGATTGCTTGTTGATTGTTTTTATGTATAATCTGTGCATCATGTGGGAGTTTGATTGCTTGTTGATTGTTTTTATGTATAATCTGTGCATCATGTGGGAGTTTGATTGCTTGTTGATTGTTTTTATGTATAATATGTGCATCATGTGGGAGTTTGATTGCTTGTTGATTGTTTTTATGTATAATATGTGCATCATGTGGGAGTTTGATTGCTTGTTGATTGTTTTTATGTATAATCTGTGCATCATGTGGGAGTTTGATTGCTTGTTGATTGTTTTTATGTATAATATGTGCATCATGTGGGAGTTTGATTGCTTGTTGATTGTTTTTATGTATAATATGTGCATCATGTGGGAGTTTGATTGCTTGTTGATTGTTTTTATGTATAATATGTGCATCATGTGGGAGTTTGATTGGTTGTTGATTGTTTTTATGTATAATATGTGCATCATGTGGGAGTTTGATTGCTTGTTGATTGTTTTTATGTATAATATGTGCATCATGTGGGAGTTTGATTGGTTGTTGATTGTTTTTATGTATAATATGTGCATCATGTGGGAGTTTGATTGCTTGTTGATTGTTTTTATGTATAATCTGTGCATCATGTGGGAGTTTGATTGCTTGTTGATTGTTTTTATGTATAATATGTGCATCATGTGGGAGTTTGATTGGTTGTTGATTGTTTTTATGTATAATCTGTGCATCATGTGGGAGTTTGATTGCTTGTTGATTGTTTTTATGTATAATCTGTGCATCATGTGGGAGTTTGATTGCTTGTTGATTGTTTTTATGTATAATCTGTGCATCATGTGGGAGTTTGATTGCTTGTTGATTGTTTTTATGTATAATATGTGCATCATGTGGGAGTTTGATTGGTTGTTGATTGTTTTTATGTATAATATGTGCATCATGTGGGAGTTTGATTGCTTGTTGATTGTTTTTATGTATAATCTGTACATCATGTGGGAGTTTGATTGCTTGTTGATTGTTTTTATGTATAATCTGTGCATCATGTGGGAGTTTGATTCCTTGTTGATTGTTTTTATGTATAATCTGTACATCATGTGGGAGTTTGATTCCTTGTTGATTGTTTTTATGTATAATCTGTGCATCATGTGGGAGTTTGATTCCTTGTTGATTGTTTTTATGTATAATCTGTACATCATGTGGGAGTTTGATTGCTTGTTGATTGTTTTTATGTATAATCTGTGCATCATGTGGGAGTTTGATTGCTTGTTGATTGTTTTTATGTATAATCTGTGCATCATGTGGGAGTTTGATTGCTTGTTGATTGTTTTTATGTATAATATGTGCATCATGTGGGAGTTTGATTGCTTGTTGATTGTTTTTATGTATAATATGTGCATCATGTGGGAGTTTGATTGCTTGTTGATTGTTTTTATGTATAATCTGTGCATCATGTGGGAGTTTGATTGCTTGTTGATTGTTTTTATGTATAATCTGTGCATCATGTGGGAGTTTGATTCCTTGTTGATTGTTTTTATGTATAATATGTGCATCATGTGGGAGTTTGATTGCTTGTTGATTGTTTTTATGTATAATCTGTGCATCATGTGGGAGTTTGATTGCTTGTTGATTGTTTTTATGTATAATCTGTGCATCATGTGGGAGTTTGATTGCTTGTTGATTGTTTTTATGTATAATCTGTGCATCATGTGGGAGTTTGATTCCTTGTTGATTGTTTTTATGTATAATATGTGCATCATGTGGGAGTTTGATTGGTTGTTGATTGTTTTTATGTATAATCTGTGCATCATGTGGGAGTTTGATTGCTTGTTGATTGTTTTTATGTATAATCTGTGCATCATGTGGGAGTTTGATTGCTTGTTGATTGTTTTTATGTATAATCTGTGCATCATGTGGGAGTTTGATTGGTTGTTGATTGTTTTTATGTATAATCTGTGCATCATGTGGGAGTTTGATTCCTTGTTGATTGTTTTTATGTATAATCTGTGCATCATGTGGGAGCTTGATTGCTTGTTGATTGTTTTTATGTATAATCTGTGCATCATGTGGGAGTTTGATTGCTTGTTGATTGTTTTTATGTATAATCTGTGCATCATGTGGGAGTTTTATTGCTTGTTGATTGTTTTTATGTATAATCTGTGCATCATGTGGGAGTTTGATTGCTTGTTGATTGTTTTTATGTATAATCTGTGCATCATGTGGGAGTTTGATTGCTTGTTGATTGTTTTTATGTATAATCTGTGCATCATTTGGGAGTTTGATTCCTTGTTGATTGTTTTTATGTATAATCTGTGCATCATGTGGGAGTTTGATTGCTTGTTGATTGTTTTTATGTATAATCTGTGCATCATGTGGGAGTTTGATTGCTTGTTGATTGTTTTTATGTATAATCTGTGCATCATGTGGGAGTTTGATTGCTTGTTGATTGTTTTTATGTATAATCTGTGCATCATGTGGGAGTTTGATTGCTTGTTGATTGTTTTTATGTATAATCTGTGCATCATGTGGGAGTTTGATTGCTTGTTGATTGTTTTTATGTATAATCTGTGCATCATGTGGGAGTTTGATTCCTTGTTGATTGTTTTTATGTATAATCTGTGCATCATGTGGGAGTTTGATTGCTTGTTGATTGTTTTTATGTATAATCTGTGCATCATGTGGGAGTTTGATTGCTTGTTGATTGTTTTTATGTATAATCTGTGCATCATTTGGGAGTTTGATTGCTTGTTGATTGTTTTTATGTATAATCTGTGCATCATGTGGGAGTTTGATTGCTTGTTGATTGTTTTTATGTATAATCTGTGCATCATGTGGGAGTTTGATTGCTTGTTGATTGTTTTTATGTATAATCTGTGCATCATGTGGGAGTTTGATTGCTTGTTGATTGTTTTTATGTATAATCTGTGCATCATGTGGGAGTTTGATTGCTTGTTGATTGTTTTTATGTATAATCTGTGCATCATGTGGGAGTTTGATTGCTTGTTGATTGTTTTTATGTATAATCTGTGCATCATGTGGGAGTTTGATTGCTTGTTGATTGTTTTTATGTATAATCTGTGCATCATGTGGGAGTTTGATTGCTTGTTGATTGTTTTTATGTATAATCTGTGCATCATGTGGGAGTTTGATTGCTTGTTGATTGTTTTTATGTATAATCTGTGCATCATGTGGGAGTTTGATTGCTTGTTGATTGTTTTTATGTATAATCTGTGCATCATGTGGGAGTTTGATTGCTTGTTGATTGTTTTTATGTATAAATCTGTGCATCATGTGGGAGTTTGATTGCTTGTTGATTGTTTTTATGTATAATCTGTGCATCATGTGGGAGTTTGATTGCTTGTTGATTGTTTTTATGTATAATCTGTGCATCATGTGGGAGTTTGATTCCTTGTTGATTGTTTTTATGTATAATATGTGCATCATGTGGGAGTTTGATTGCTTGTTGATTGTTTTTATGTATAATCTGTGCATCATGTGGGAGTTTGATTGCTTGTTGATTGTTTTTATGTATAATCTGTGCATCATGTGGGAGTTTGATTGCTTGTTGATTGTTTTTATGTATAATCTGTGCATCATGTGGGAGTTTGATTGCTTGTTGATTGTTTTTATGTATAATCTCTGCATCATGTGGGAGTTTGATTGCTTGTTGATTGTTTTTATGTATAATCTGTGCATCATGTGGGAGTTTGATTGCTTGTTGATTGTTTTTATGTATAATCTGTGCATCATGTGGGAGTTTGATTGCTTGTTGATTGTTTTTATGTATAATCTGTGCATCATGTGGGAGTTTGATTGCTTGTTGATTGTTTTTATGTATAATCTGTGCATCATGTGGGAGTTTGATTGCTTGTTGATTGTTTTTATGTATAATCTGTGCATCATGTGGGAGTTTGATTGCTTGTTGATTGTTTTTATGTATAATCTGTGCATCATGTGGGAGTTTGATTGCTTGTTGATTGTTTTTATGTATAATCTGTGCATCATGTGGGAGTTTGATTGCTTGTTGATTGTTTTTATGTATAATCTGTGCATCATGTGGGAGTTTGATTGCTTGTTGATTGTTTTTATGTATAATCTGTGCATCATGTGGGAGTTTGATTGCTTGTTGATTGTTTTTATGTATAATCTGTGCATCATGTGGGAGTTTGATTGCTTGTTGATTGTTTTTATGTATAATCTGTGCATCATGTGGGAGTTTGATTGCTTGTTGATTGTTTTTATGTATAATCTGTGCATCATGTGGGAGTTTGATTGCTTGTTGATTGTTTTTATGTATAATATGTGCATCATGTGGGAGTTTGATTGCTTGTTGATTGTTTTTATGTATAATATGTGCATCATGTGGGAGTTTGATTGCTTGTTGATTGTTTTTATGTATAATATGTGCATCGTGTGGGAGTTTGATTCCTTGTTGATTGTTTTTATGTATAATATGTGCATCATGTGGGAGTTTGATTGCTTGTTGATTGTTTTTATGTATAATCTGTGCATCATGTGGGAGTTTGATTCCTTGTTGATTGTTTTTATGTATAATATGTGCATCATGTGGGAGTTTGATTGCTTGTTGATTGTTTTTATGTATAATATGTGCATCATGTGGGAGTTTGATTCCTTGTTGATTGTTTTTATGTATAATATGTGCATCATGTGGGAGTTTGATTGCTTGTTGATTGTTTTTATGTATAATCTGTGCATCATGTGGGAGTTTGATTCCTTGTTGATTGTTTTTATGTATAATATGTGCATCATGTGGGAGTTTGATTGCTTGTTGATTGTTTTTATGTATAATCTGTGCATCATGTGGGAGTTTGATTCCTTGTTGATTGTTTTTATGTATAATATGTGCATCATGTGGGAGTTTGATTGCTTGTTGATTGTTTTTATGTATAATATGTGCATCATGTGGGAGTTTGATTCCTTGTTGATTGTTTTTATGTATAATATGTGCATCATGTGGGAGTTTGATTGCTTGTTGATTGTTTTTATGTATAATATGTGCATCATGTGGGAGTTTGATTGCTTGTTGATTGTTTTTATGTATAATATGTGCATCATGTGGGAGTTTGATTCCTTGTTGATTGTTTTTATGTATAATCTGTGCATCATGTGGGAGTTTGATTCCTTGTTGATTGTTTTTATGTATAATATGTGCATCATGTGGGAGTTTGATTGCTTGTTGATTGTTTTTATGTATAATATGTGCATCATGTGGGAGTTTGATTGCTTGTTGATTGTTTTTATGTATAATATGTGCATCATGTGGGAGTTTGATTGCTTGTTGATTGTTTTTATGTATAATCTGTGCATCATGTGGGAGTTTTGATTCCTTGTTGATTGTTTTTATGTATAATATGTGCATCATGTGGGAGTTTGATTGCTTGTTGATTGTTTTTATGTATAATATGTGCATCATGTGGGAGTTTGATTCCTTGTTGATTGTTTTTATGTATAATATGTGCATCATGTGGGAGTTTGATTGCTTGTTGATTGTTTTTATGTATAATCTGTGCATCATGTGGGAGTTTGATTGCTTGTTGATTGTTTTTATGTATAATATGTGCATCATGTGGGAGTTTGATTGCTTGTTGATTGTTTTTATGTATAATATGTGCATCATGTGGGAGTTTGATTGCTTGTTGATTGTTTTTATGTATAATCTGTGCATCATGTGGGAGTTTGATTGCTTGTTGATTGTTTTTATGTATAATCTGTGCATCATGTGGGAGTTTGATTGCTTGTTGATTGTTTTTATGTATAATATGTGCATCATGTGGGAGTTTGATTGCTTGTTGATTGTTTTTATGTATAATCTGTGCATCATGTGGGAGTTTGATTGCTTGTTGATTGTTTTTTATGTATAATCTGTGCATCATGTGGGAGTTTGATTGCTTGTTGATTGTTTTTATGTATAATCTGTGCATCATGTGGGAGTTTGATTGCTTGTTGATTGTTTTTATGTATAATATGTGCATCATGTGGGAGTTTGATTGCTTGTTGATTGTTTTTATGTATAATCTGTGCATCATGTGGGAGTTTGATTGCTTGTTGATTGTTTTTATGTATAATCTGTGCATCATGTGGGAGTTTGATTGCTTGTTGATTGTTTTTATGTATAATATGTGCATCATGTGGGAGTTTGATTGCTTGTTGATTGTTTTTATGTATAATCTGTGCATCATGTGGGAGTTTGATTGCTTGTTGATTGTTTTTATGTATAATCTGTGCATCATGTGGGAGTTTGATTGCTTGTTGATTGTTTTTATGTATAATCTGTGCATCATGTGGGAGTTTGATTGCTTGTTGATTGTTTTTATGTATAATCTGTGCATCATGTGGGAGTTTGATTGCTTGTTGATTGTTTTTATGTATAATATGTGCATCATGTGGGAGTTTGATTGCTTGTTGATTGTTTTTATGTATAATATGTGCATCATGTGGGAGTTTGATTGCTTGTTGATTGTTTTTATGTATAATATGTGCATCATGTGGGAGTTTATTTCCTTGTTGATTGTTTTTATGTATAATCTGTGCATCATGTGGGAGTTTGATTGCTTGTTGATTGTTTTTATGTATAATCTGTGCATCATGTGGGAGTTTGATTGCTTGTTGATTGTTTTTATGTATAATCTGTGCATCATGTGGGAGTTTGATTGCTTGTTGATTGTTTTTATGTATAATATGTGCATCATGTGGGAGTTTGATTGCTTGTTGATTGTTTTTATGTATAATATGTGCATCATGTGGGAGTTTGATTGCTTGTTGATTGTTTTTATGTATAATATGTGCATCATGTGGGAGTTTGATTGCTTGTTGATTGTTTTTATGTATAATATGTGCATCATGTGGGAGTTTGATTCCTTGTTGATTGTTTTTATGTATAATATGTGCATCATGTGGGAGTTTGATTGCTTGTTGATTGTTTTTATGTATAATCTGTGCATCATGTGGGAGTTTGATTCCTTGTTGATTGTTTTTATGTATAATATGTGCATCATGTGGGAGTTTGATTGCTTGTTGATTGTTTTTATGTATAATATGTGCATCATGTGGGAGTTTGATTCCTTGTTGATTGTTTTTATGTATAATATGTGCATCATGTGGGAGTTTGATTGCTTGTTGATTGTTTTTATGTATAATATGTGCATCATGTGGGAGTTTGATTGCTTGTTGATTGTTTTTATGTATAATATGTGCATCATGTGGGAGTTTGATTGCTTGTTGATTGTTTTTATGTATAATCTGTGCATCATTTGGGAGTTTGATTGCTTGTTGATTGTTTTTATGTATAATCTGTGCATCATGTGGGAGTTTGATTGCTTGTTGATTGTTTTTATGTATAATATGTGCATCATGTGGGAGTTTGATTGCTTGTTGATTGTTTTTATGTATAATATGTGCATCATGTGGGAGTTTGATTGCTTGTTGATTGTTTTTATGTATAATCTGTGCATCATGTGGGAGTTTGATTGCTGGTTGATTGTTTTTATGTATAATATGTGCATCATGTGGGAGTTTGATTGCTTGTTGATTGTTTTTATGTATAATATGTGCATCATGTGGGAGTTTGATTCCTTGTTGATTGTTTTTATGTATAATATGTGCATCATGTGGGAGTTTGATTGCTTGTTGATTGTTTTTATGTATAATATGTGCATCATGTGGGAGTTTGATTCCTTGTTGATTGTTTTTATGTATAATATGTGCATCATGTGGGAGTTTGATTGCTTGTTGATTGTTTTTATGTATAATATGTGCATCATGTGGGAGTTTGATTGCTTGTTGATTGTTTTTATGTATAATATGTGCATCATGTGGGAGTTTGATTGCTTGTTGATTGTTTTTATGTATAATCTGTGCATCATTTGGGAGTTTGATTGCTTGTTGATTGTTTTTATGTATAATATGTGCATCATGTGGGAGTTTGATTGCTTGTTGATTGTTTTTATGTATAATATGTGCATCATGTGGGAGTTTGATTGCTTGTTGATTGTTTTTATGTATAATCTGTGCATCATGTGGGAGTTTGATTGCTTGTTGATTGTTTTTATGTATAATATGTGCATCATGTGGGAGTTTGATTGCTTGTTGATTGTTTTTATGTATAATATGTGCATCATGTGGGAGTTTGATTGCTTGTTGATTGTTTTTATGTATAATCTGTGCATCATGTGGGAGTTTGATTGCTTGTTGATTGTTTTTATGTATAATCTGTGCATCATGTGGGAGTTTGATTGCTTGTTGATTGTTTTTATGTATAATCTGTGCATCATGTGGGAGTTTGATTGCTTGTTGATTGTTTTTATGTATAATCTGTGCATCATGTGGGAGTTTGATTGCTTGTTGATTGTTTTTATGTATAATCTGTGCATCATGTGGGAGTTTGATTGCTTGTTGATTGTTTTTATGTATAATCTGTGCATCATGTGGGATACTCGAGGTTTTGATTGCTTGTTGATTGTTTTTATGTATAATCTGTGCATCATGTGGGAGTTTGATTGCTTGTTGATTGTTTTTATGTATAATATGTGCATCATGTGGGAGTTTGATTGCTTGTTGATTGTTTTTATGTATAATCTGTGCATCATGTGGGAGTTTGATTGCTTGTTGATTGTTTTTTTGTATAATCTGTGCATCATGTGGGAGTTTGATTGCTTGTTGATTGTTTTTATGTATAATCTGTGCATCATGTGGGAGTTTGATTGCTTGTTGGATTGTTTTTATTATAATCTGTGCATCATGTGGGAGTTTGATTGCTTGTTGATTGTTTTTATGTATAATCTGTGCATCATGTGGGAGTTTGATTGCTTGTTGATTGTTTTTATTGTATAATCTGTGCATCATTTGGGAGTTTGATTGCTTGTTGATTGTTTTTATGTATAATCTGTGCATCATGTGGATACTCGTCTGTACCATCGGGGGGGGGGGGGGGGGGGTTATAATCTGTGCATCATTGTGGGAGTTTGATGGCTTGGTTGATGGTTTTTGAGTTAATCTGTGCATCATGTGGG
>OY804585.1:48139084-48355624 GCA_963680875.1 Bathymodiolus brooksi | reverse complement strand
CATCATGTGGGAGTTTGATTGCTTGTTTGATTGTTTTTATGTATAATCTGGCATCATGTGGGAGCTTGATTGCTTGTTGATTGTTTTTATGTACAATATGCATCATGTGGGAGTTTGATTTGCTTGTTGATTGTTTTTATTTATAATCTGTGCTCATGTGGGAGCTTGATTCCTTGTTGATTGTTTTTATGTATAATATGTGCATCATGTGGGAGTTTGATTGCTTGTTGATTGTTTTATGTATAATATGTGCATCATGTGGAGTTTGATTGCTTGTTGATTGTTTTTATGTATAATATGTGCATCATGTGGGAGTTTGATTGCTTGTTGATTGTTTTTATGTATAATCTGTGCATCATGTGGGAGTTTGATTGCTTGTTGATTGTTTTTATGTATAATATGTGCATCATGTTGGAGTTTGATTGCTTGTTGATTGTTTTTATGTATAATCTGTGCATCATGTGGGAGTTGATTGCTTGTTGATTGTTTTTATGTATAATCTGTGCATCATTTGGGAGTTTGATTGCTTGTTGATTGTTTTTATGTATTAATCTGTGCATCATGTGGGAGTTGATTGCTTGTGATTGTTTTTATGTATAATCTGTGCATCAAGTGGGAGTTGATTGCTTGTTGATTGTTTTATGTATAATCTGTGCATCATGTGGGAGTTTGATTGCTTGTTGATTGTTTTTATGTATAATCTGTGCATCATGTGGGAGTTTTGATTGCTTGTTGATTGTTTTTATGTATAATATGTGCATCATGTGGGAGTTTGATTGCTTGTTGATTGTTTTTATGTATAATCTGTGCATCATGTGGAGTTGATTGCATGTTGATTGTTTTTATGTATATCTGTGCATCATGTGGGAGTTTGATTGCTGTTGATTGTTTTTATGTATAATCTGTGCATCATGTGGGAGTTTGATTGCTTGTTGATTGTTTTTATGTATAATATGTGCATCATGTGGGAGTTTGATTGCTTGTTGATTGTTTTTATGTATAATCTGTGCATCATGTGGGAGTTTGATTGCTTGTTGATTGTTTTTATGTATAATCTGTGCATCATGTGGGAGTTTGATTGCTTGTTGATTGTTTTATGTATAATCTGTGCATCATGTGGGAGTTTGATTGCTTGTTGATTGTTTTTATGTATAATCTGTGCATCATGTGGGAGTTTGATTGCTTGTTGATTGTTTTTATGTATAATATGTGCATCATGTGGGAGTTTGATTGCTTGTTGATTGTTTTTATGTATAATCTGTGCATCATGTGGGAGTTTGATTGATTGTTGATTGTTTTTATGTATAATATGTGCATCATGTGGGAGTTTGATTGCTTGTTGATTGTTTTTATGTATAATATGTGCATCATGTGGGAGTTTGATTGCTTGTTGATTGTTTTTATGTATAATATGTGCATCATGTGGGAGTTTGATTGCTTGTTGATTGTTTTTATGTATAATCTGTGCATCATGTGGGAGTTTGATTGCTTGTTGATTGTTTTTATGTATAATCTGTGCATCATGTGGGAGTTTGATTGCTTGTTGATTGTTTTATGTATAATATGTGCATCATGTGGGAGTTTGATTGCTTGTTGATTGTTTTTATGTATAATCTGTGCATCATGTGGGAGTTTGATTGCTTGTTGATTGTTTTTATGTATAATCTGTGCATCATGTGGGAGTTTGATTGCTTGTTGATTGTTTTTATGTATAATCTGTGCATCATGTGGGAGTTTGATTCCTTGTTGATTGTTTTTATGTATAATCTGTGCATCATGTGGGAGTTTGATTGCTTGTTGATTGTTTTTATGTATAATCTGTGCATCATGTGGGAGTTTGATTCCTTGTTGATTGTTTTTATGTATAATCTGTGCATCATGTGGGAGTTTGATTGCTTGTTGATTGTTTTTATGTATAATCTGTGCATCATGTGGGAGTTTGATTGCTTGTTGATTGTTTTTATGTATAATATGTGCATCATGTGGGAGTTTGATTGCTTGTTGATTGTTTTTATGTATAATATGTGCATCATGTGGGAGTTTGATTGCTTGTTGATTGTTTTTATGTATAATCTGTGCATCATGTGGGAGTTTGATTGCTTGTTGATTGTTTTTATGTATAATCTGTGCATCATGTGGGAGTTTGATTGCTTGTTGATTGTTTTTATGTATAATCTGTGCATCATGTGGGAGTTTGATTGCTTGTTGATTGTTTTTATGTATAATCTGTGCATCATGTGGGAGTTTGATTGCTTGTTGATTGTTTTTATGTATAATCTGTGCATCATGTGGGAGTTTGATTGCTTGTTGATTGTTTTTATGTATAATATGTGCATCATGTGGGAGTTTGATTGCTTGTTGATTGTTTTTATGTATAATCTGTGCATCATGTGGGAGTTTGATTGCTTGTTGATTGTTTTTATGTATAATCTGTGCATCATGTGGGAGTTTGATTGCTTGTTGATTGTTTTTATGTATAATCTGTGCATCATGTGGGAGTTTGATTGCTTGTTGATTGTTTTTATGTATAATATGTGCATCATGTGGGAGTTTGATTGCTTGTTGATTGTTTTTATGTATAATCTGTGCATCATGTGGGAGTTTGATTGCTTGTTGATTGTTTTTATGTATAATCTGTGCATCATGTGGGAGTTTGATTGCTTGTTGATTGTTTTTATGTATAATCTGTGCATCATGTGGGAGTTTGATTCCTTGTTGATTGTTTTTATGTATAATATGTGCATCATGTGGGAGTTTGATTCCTTGTTGATTGTTTTTATGTATAATCTGTGCATCATGTGGGAGTTTGATTGCTTGTTGATTGTTTTTATGTATAATCTGTGCATCATGTGGGAGTTTGATTGCTTGTTGATTGTTTTTATGTATAATCTGTACATCATGTGGGAGTTTGATTGCTTGTTGATTGTTTTTATGTATAATATGTGCATCATGTGGGAGTTTGATTCCTTGTTGATTGTTTTTATGTATAATCTGTGCATCATGTGGGAGTTTGATTGCTTGTTGATTGTTTTTATGTATAATCTGTGCATCATGTGGGAGTTTGATTGCTTGTTGATTGTTTTTATGTATAATCTGTGCATCATGTGGGAGTTTGATTGCTTGTTGATTGTTTTTATGTATAATATGTGCATCATGTGGGAGTTTGATTGCTTGTTGATTGTTTTTATGTATAATCTGTGCATCATGTGGGAGTTTGATTGCTTGTTGATTGTTTTTATGTATAATCTGTGCATCATGTGGGAGTTTGATTCCTTGTTGATTGTTTTTATGTATAATATGTGCATCATGTGGGAGTTTGATTGCTTGTTGATTGTTTTTATGTATAATCTGTGCATCATGTGGGAGTTTGATTGCTTGTTGATTGTTTTTATGTATAATCTGTGCATCATGTGGGAGTTTGATTCCTTGTTGATTGTTTTTATGTATAATATGTGCATCATGTGGGAGTTTGATTGGTTGTTGATTGTTTTTATGTATAATCTGTGCATCATGTGGGAGTTTGATTGCTTGTTGATTGTTTTTATGTATAATCTGTGCATCATGTGGGAGTTTGATTGCTTGTTGATTGTTTTTATGTATAATCTGTGCATCATGTGGAGTTTGATTGGTTGTTGATTGTTTTTATGTATAATCTGTGCATCATGTGGGAGTTTGATTCCTTGTTGATTGTTTTTATGTATAATCTGTGCATCATGTGGGAGCTTGATTGCTTGTTGATTGTTTTTATGTATAATCTGTGCATCATGTGGGAGTTTGATTGCTTGTTGATTGTTTTTATGTATAATCTGTGCATCATGTGGGAGTTTGATTGCTTGTTGATTGTTTTTATGTATAATCTGTGCATCATGTGGGAGTTTGATTGCTTGTTGATTGTTTTTATGTATAATCTGTGCATCATTTGGGAGTTTGATTCCTTGTTGATTGTTTTTATGTATAATCTGTGCATCATGTGGGAGTTTGATTGCTTGTTGATTGTTTTTATGTATAATCTGTGCATCATGTGGGAGTTTGATTGCTTGTTGATTGTTTTTATGTATAATCTGTGCATCATGTGGGAGTTTGATTGCTTGTTGATTGTTTTTATGTATAATCTGTGCATCATGTGGGAGTTTGATTGCTTGTTGATTGTTTTTATGTATAATCTGTGCATCATGTGGGAGTTTGATTGCTTGTTGATTGTTTTTATGTATAATCTGTGCATCATGTGGGAGTTTGATTCCTTGTTGATTGTTTTTATGTATAATCTGTGCATCATGTGGGAGTTTGATTGCTTGTTGATTGTTTTTATGTATAATCTGTGCATCATGTGGGAGTTTGATTGCTTGTTGATTGTTTTTATGTATAATCTGTGCATCATTTGGGAGTTTGATTGCTTGTTGATTGTTTTTATGTATAATCTGTGCATCATGTGGGAGTTTGATTGCTTGTTGATTGTTTTTATGTATAATCTGTGCATCATGTGGGAGTTTGATTGCTTGTTGATTGTTTTTTATGTATAATCTGTGCATCATGTGGGAGTTTGATTGCTTGTTGATTGTTTTTATGTATAATCTGTGCATCATGTGGGAGTTTGATTGCTTGTTGATTGTTTTTATGTATAATCTGTGCATCATGTGGGAGTTTGATTGCTTGTTGATTGTTTTTATGTATAATCTGTGCATCATGTGGGAGTTTGATTGCTTGTTGATTGTTTTTATGTATAATCTGTGCATCATGTGGGAGTTTGATTGCTTGTTGATTGTTTTTATGTATAATCTGTGCATCATGTGGGAGTTTGATTGCTTGTTGATTGTTTTTATGTATAATCTGTGCATCATGTGGGAGTTTGATTGCTTGTTGATTGTTTTTATGTATAATCTGTGCATCATGTGGGAGTTTGATTGCTTGTTGATTGTTTTTATGTATAATCTGTGCATCATGTGGGAGTTTGATTGCTTGTTGATTGTTTTTATGTATAATCTGTGCATCATGTGGGAGTTTGATTGCTTGTTGATTGTTTTTATGTATAATCTGTGCATCATGTGGAGTTTGATTCCTTGTTGATTGTTTTTATGTATAATATGTGCATCATGTGGGAGTTTGATTGCTTGTTGATTGTTTTTATGTATAATCTGTGCATCATGTGGGAGTTTGATTGCTTGTTGATTGTTTTTATGTATAATCTGTGCATCATGTGGGAGTTGATTGCTTGTTGATTGTTTTTATGTATAATCTGTGCATCATGTGGGAGTTTGATTGCTTGTTGATTGTTTTTATGTATAATCTCTGCATCATGTGGGAGTTTGATTGCTTGTTGATTGTTTTTATGTATAATCTGTGCATCATGTGGGAGTTTGATTGCTTGTTGATTGTTTTTATGTATAATCTGTGCATCATGTGGGAGTTTGATTGCTTGTTGATTGTTTTTATGTATAATCTGTGCATCATGTGGGAGTTTGATTGCTTGTTGATTGTTTTTATGTATAATCTGTGCATCATGTGGGAGTTTGATTGCTTGTTGATTGTTTTTATGTATAATCTGTGCATCATGTGGGAGTTTGATTGCTTGTTGATTGTTTTTATGTATAATCTGTGCATCATGTGGGAGTTTGATTGCTTGTTGATTGTTTTTATGTATAATCTGTGCATCATGTGGGAGTTTGATTGCTTGTTGATTGTTTTTATGTATAATCTGTGCATCATGTGGGAGTTTGATTGCTTGTTGATTGTTTTTATGTATAATCTGTGCATCATGTGGGAGTTTGATTGGCTTGTTGATTGTTTTTATGTATAATCTGTGCATCATGTGGGAGTTTGATTGCTTGTTGATTGTTTTTATGTATATCTGTGCATCATGTGGGAGTTTGATTGCTTGTTGATTGTTTTTATGTATAATATGTGCATCATGTGGGAGTTTGATTGCTTGTTGATTGTTTTTATGTATAATCTGTGCATCATGTGGGAGTTTGATTGCTTGTTGATTGTTTTTATGTATAATATGTGCATCGTGTGGGAGTTTGATTCCTTGTTGATTGTTTTTATGTATAATATGTGCATCATGTGGAGTTTGATTGCTTGTTGATTGTTTTTATGTATAATCTGTGCATCATGTGGGAGTTTGATTGCTTGTTGATTGTTTTTATGTATAATATGTGCATCATGTGGGAGTTTGATTGCTTGTTGATTGTTTTTATGTATAATATGTGCATCATGTGGGAGTTTGATTCCTTGTTGATTGTTTTTATGTATAATATGTGCATCATGTGGAGTTTGATTGCTTGTTGATTGTTTTTATGTATAATATGTGCATCATGTGGGAGTTTGATTGCTTGTTGATTGTTTTTATGTATAATCTGTGCATCATGTGGGAGTTTGATTGCTTGTTGATTGTTTTTATGTATAATCTGTGCATCATGTGGGAGTTTGATTCCTTGTTGATTGTTTTTATGTATAATATGTGCATCATGTGGGAGTTTGATTGCTTGTTGATTGTTTTTATGTATAATATGTGCATCATGTGGGAGTTTGATTGCTTGTTGATTGTTTTTATGTATAATATGTGCATCATGTGGGAGTTTGATTGCTTGTTGATTGTTTTTATGTATAATCTGTGCATCATGTGGGGAGTTTGATTGCTTGTTGATTGTTTTTATGTATAATATGTGCATCATGTGGGAGTTTGATTGCTTGTTGATTGTTTTTATGTATAATCTGTGCATCATGTGGGAGTTTGATTCCTTGTTGATTGTTTTTATGTATAATATGTGCATCATGTGGGAGTTTGATTGCTTGTTGATTGTTTTTATGTATAATCTGTGCATCATGTGGGAGTTTGATTCCTTGTTGATTGTTTTTATGTATAATATGTGCATCATGTGGGAGTTTGATTGCTTGTTGATTGTTTTTATGTATAATATGTGCATCATGTGGGAGTTTGATTGCTTGTTGATTGTTTTTATGTATAATATGTGCATCATGTGGGAGTTTGATTGCTTGTTGATTGTTTTTATGTATAATATGTGCATCATGTGGGAGTTTGATTGCTTGTTGATTGTTTTTATGTATAATATGTGCATCATGTGGGAGTTTGATTGCTTGTTGATTGTTTTATGTATAATCTGTGCATCATTTGGGAGTTTGATTGCTTGTTGATTGTTTTTATGTATAATATGTGCATCATGTGGGAGTTTGATTGCTTGTTGATTGTTTTTATGTATAATCTGTGCATCATGTGGGAGTTTGATTGCTTGTTGATTGTTTTTATGTATAATCTGTGCATCATGTGGGAGTTTGATTGCTTGTTGATTGTTTTTATGTATAATATGTGCATCATGTGGGAGTTTGATTGCTTGTTGATTGTTTTTATGTATAATATTGTGCATCATGTGGGAGTTTGATTGCTTGTTGATTGTTTTTATGTATAATCTGTGCATCATGTGGGAGTTTGATTGCTTGTTGATTGTTTTTATGTATAATCTGTGCATCATGTGGGAGTTTGATTGCTTGTTGATTGTTTTTATGTATAATCTGTGCATCATGTGGGAGTTTGATTGCTTGTTGATTGTTTTTATGTATAATCTGTGCATCATGTGGGAGTTTGATTGCTTGTTGATTGTTTTTATGTATAATCTGTGCATCATGTGGGAAGGTTTGATTGCTTGTTGATTGTTTTTATGTATAATCTGTGCATCATGTGGGAGTTTGATTGCTTGTTGATTGTTTTTATGTATAATCTGTGCATCATTTGGGAGTTTTGATTGCTTGTTGATTGTTTTTATGTATAATCTGTGCATCATGTGGGAGTTTGATTGCTTGTTGATTGTTTTTATGTATAATCTGTGCATCATGTGGGAGTTTGATTCCTTGTTGATTGTTTTTATGTATAATCTGTGCATCATGTGGGAGTTTGATTGCTTGTTGATTGTTTTTATGTATAATCTGTGCATCATGTGGGAGTTTGATTGCTTGTTGATTGTTTTTATGTATAATCTGTGCATCATTTGGGAGTTTGATTGCTTGTTGATTGTTTTTATGTATAATCTGTGCATCATGTGGGAGTTTGATTGCTTGTTGATTGTTTTATGTATAATCTGTGCATCATGTGGGAGTTTGATTGCTTGTTGATTGTTTTTATGTATAATCTGTGCTTCATGTGGGAGTTTGATTTCTTGTTGATTGTTTTATGTATAATCTGTGCATCATGTGGGAGTTTGATTGCTTGTTGATTGTTTTTATGTATAATCTGTGCATCATGTGGGAGTTTGATTGGTTGTTGATTGTTTTTATGTATAATATGTGCATCATGTGGGAGTTTGATTGCTTGTTGATTGTTTTTATGTATAATATGTGCATCATGTGGGAGTTTGATTGCTTGTTGATTGTTTTTATGTATAATCTGTGCATCATGTGGGAGTTTGATTGCTTGTTGATTGTTTTTATGTATAATCTGTGCATCATGTGGGAGTTTGATTGCTTGTTGATTGTTTTTATGTATAATATGTGCATCATGTGGGAGTTTGATTCCTTGTTGATTGTTTTTATGTATAATATGTGCATCATGTGGGAGTTTGATTGCTTGTTGATTGTTTTTATGTATAATATGTGCATCATGTGGGAGTTTGATTCCTTGTTGATTGTTTTTATGTATAATATGTGCATCATGTGGGAGTTTGATTGCTTGTTGATTGTTTTTATGTATAATATGTGCATCATGTGGGAGTTTGATTCCTTGTTGATTGTTTTTATGTATAATATGTGCATCATGTGGGAGTTTGATTGCTTGTTGATTGTTTTTATGTATAATATGTGCATCATGTGGGAGTTTGATTCCCTTGTTGATTGTTTTTATGTATAATATGTGCATCATGTGGGAGTTTGATTGCTTGTTGATTGTTTTTATGTATAATATGTGCATCATGTGGGAGTTTGATTGCTTGTTGATTGTTTTTATGTATAATCTGTGCATCATGTGGGAGTTTGATTGCTTGTTGATTGTTTTTATGTATAATATGTGCATCATGTGGGAGTTTGATTGCTTGTTGATTGTTTTTATGTATAATCTGTGCATCATGTGGGAGTTTGATTGCTTGTTGATTGTTTTATGTATAATCTGTGCATCATGTGGGAGTTTGATTGCTTGTTGATTGTTTTTATGTATAATATGTGCATCATGTGGGAGTTTGATTGCTTGTTGATTGTTTTTATGTATAATATGTGCATCATGTGGGAGTTTGATTGCTTGTTGATTGTTTTTATGTATAATATGTGCATCGTGTGGGAGTTTGATTCCTTGTTGATTGTTTTTATGTATAATATGTGCATCATGTGGGAGTTTGATTGCTTGTTGATTGTTTTTATGTATAATCTGTGCATCATGTGGGAGCTTGATTCCTTGTTGATTGTTTTTATGTATAATATGTGCATCATGTGGGAGTTTGATTGCTTGTTGATTGTTTTTATGTATAATCTGTGCATCATGTGGGAGTTTGATTGCTTGTTGATTGTTTTTATGTATAATATGTGCATCATGTGGGAGTTTGATTGCTTGTTGATTGTTTTTATGTATAATATGTGCATCATGTGGGAGTTTGATTGCTTGTTGATTGTTTTTATGTATAATATGTGCATCATGTGGGAGTTTGATTGCTTGTTGATTGTTTTTATGTATAATCTGTGCATCATTTGGGAGTTTGATTGCTTGTTGATTGTTTTTATGTATAATCTGTGCATCATGTGGGAGTTTGATTGCTTGTTGATTGTTTTTATGTATAATCTGTGCATCATGTGGGAGTTTGATTGCTTGTTGATTGTTTTTATGTATAATCTGTGCATCATTTGGGAGTTTGATTGCTTGTTGATTGTTTTTATGTATAATCTGTGCATCATGTGGGAGTTTGATTGCTTGTTGATTGTTTTTATGTATAATCTGTGCATCATGTGGGAGTTTGATTGCTTGTTGATTGTTTTTATGTATAATCTGTGCATCATGTGGGAGTTTGATTGCTTGTTGATTGTTTTTATGTATAATCTGTGCATCATGTGGGAGTTTGATTGCTTGTGATTGTTTTTATGTATAATATGTGCATCATGTGGGAGTTTGATTGCTTGTTGATTGTTTTTATGTATAATCTGTGCATCATGTGGGAGTTTGATTGCTTGTTGATTGTTTTTATGTATAATCTGTGCATCATGTGGGAGTTTGATTGCTTGTTGATTGTTTTTATGTATAATCTGTGCATCATGTGGGAGTTTGATTGCTTGTTGATTGTTTTTATGTATAATCTGTGCATCATGTGGGAGTTTGATTGCTTGTTGATTGTTTTTATGTATAATATGTGCATCATGTGGGAGTTTGATTGCTTGTTGATTGTTTTTATGTATAATCTGTGCATCATGTGGGAGTTTGATTGCTTGTTGATTGTTTTTATGTATAATCTGTGCATCATGTGGGAGTTTGATTGCTTGTTGATTGTTTTTATGTATAATATGTGCATCATGTGGGAGTTTGATTGCTTGTTGATTGTTTTTATGTATAATCTGTGCATCATGTGGGAGTTTGATTGCTTGTTGATTGTTTTTATGTATAATCTGTGCATCATGTGGGAGTTTGATTGCTTGTTGATTGTTTTTATGTATAATCTGTGCATCATGTGGGAGTTTGATTCCTTGTTGATTGTTTTTATGTATAATCTGTGCATCATGTGGGAGTTTGATTGCTTGTTGATTGTTTTTATGTATAATCTGTGCATCATGTGGGAGTTTGATTCCTTGTTGATTGTTTTTATGTATAATCTGTGCATCATGTGGGAGTTTGATTGCTTGTTGATTGTTTTTATGTATAATCTGTGCATCATGTGGGAGTTTGATTGCTTGTTGATTGTTTTTATGTATAATATGTGCATCATGTGGGAGTTTGATTGCTTGTTGATTGTTTTTATGTATAATATGTGCATCATGTGGGAGTTTGATTGCTTGTTGATTGTTTTTATGTATAATCTGTGCATCATGTGGGAGTTTGATTGCTTGTTGATTGTTTTTATGTATAATCTGTGCATCATGTGGGAGTTTGATTGCTTGTTGATTGTTTTTATGTATAATATGTGCATCATGTGGGAGTTTGATTGCTTGTTGATTGTTTTTATGTATAATCTGTGCATCATGTGGGAGTTTGATTGCTTGTTGATTGTTTTTATGTATAATCTGTGCATCATGTGGGAGTTTGATTGCTTGTTGATTGTTTTTATGTATAATCTGTGCATCATGTGGGAGTTTGATTGCTTGTTGATTGTTTTTATGTATAATATGTGCATCATGTGGGAGTTTGATTGCTTGTTGATTGTTTTTATGTATAATCTGTGCATCATGTGGGAGTTTTATTGCTTGTTGATTGTTTTTATGTATAATCTGTGCATCATGTGGGAGTTTGATTGCTTGTTGATTGTTTTTATGTATAATCTGTGCATCATGTGGGAGTTTGATTGCTTGTTGATTGTTTTTATGTATAATCTGTGCATCATTTGGGAGTTTGATTGCTTGTTGATTGTTTTTATGTATAATCTGTGCATCATGTGGGAGTTTGATTGCTTGTTGATTGTTTTTATGTATAATCTGTGCATCATGTGGGAGTTTGATTGCTTGTTGATTGTTTTTATGTATAATCTGTGCATCATGTGGGAGTTTGATTGCTTGTTGATTGTTTTTATGTATAATATGTGCATCGTGTGGGAGTTTGATTGCTTGTTGATTGTTTTTATGTATAATCTGTGCATCATGTGGGAGTTTGATTGCTTGTTGATTGTTTTTATGTATAATCTGTGCATCATTTGGGAGTTTGATTGCTTGTTGATTGTTTTTATGTATAATCTGTGCATCATGTGGGAGTTTGATTGCTTGTTGATTGTTTTTATGTATAATCTGTGCATCATGTGGGAGTTTGATTGCTTGTTGATTGTTTTTATGTATAATCTGTGCATCATGTGGGAGTTTGATTGCTTGTTGATTGTTTTTATGTATAATCTGTGCATCATGTGGGAGTTTGATTGCTTGTTGATTGTTTTTATGTATAATCTGTGCATCATGTGGGAGTTTGATTGCTTGTTGATTGTTTTTATGTATAATCTGTGCATCATGTGGGAGTTTGATTGCTTGTTGATTGTTTTTTTGTATAATCTGTGCATCATGTGGGAGTTTGATTGCTTGTTGATTGTTTTTATGTATAATCTGTGCATCATGTGGGAGTTTGATTGCTTGTTGATTGTTTTTATGTATAATCTGTGCATCATTTGGGAGTTTGATTGCTTGTTGATTGTTTTTATGTATAATCTGTGCATCATGTGGGAGTTTGATTGCTTGTTGATTGTTTTTATGTATAATCTGTGCATCATGTGGGAGTTTGATTGCTTGTTGATTGTTTTTATGTATAATCTGTGCATCATGTGGGAGTTTGATTGCTTGTTGATTGTTTTTATGTATAATCTGTGCATCATGTGGGAGTTTGATTGCTTGTTGATTGTTTTTATGTATAATCTGTGCATCATGTGGGAGTTTGATTGCTTGTTGATTGTTTTTATGTATAATCTGTGCATCATGTGGGAGTTTGATTGCTTGTTGATTGTTTTTATGTATAATCTGTGCATCATGTGGGAGTTTGATTGCTTGTTGATTGTTTTTATGTATAATCTGTGCATCATGTGGGAGTTTGATTGCTTGTTGATTGTTTTTATGTATAATCTGTGCATCATGTGGGAGTTTGATTGCTTGTTGATTGTTTTTATGTATAATCTGTGCATCATGTGGGAGTTTGATTCCTTGTTGATTGTTTTTATGTATAATCTGTGCATCATGTGGGAGTTTGATTGCTTGTTGATTGTTTTTATGTATAATATGTGCATCATGTGGGAGTTTGATTCCTTGTTGATTGTTTTTATGTATAATCTGTGCATCATGTGGGAGTTTGATTGCTTGTTGATTGTTTTTATGTATAATCTGTGCATCATGTGGGAGTTTGATTGCTTGTTGATTGTTTTTATGTATAATCTGTGCATCATGTGGGAGTTTGATTGCTTGTTGATTGTTTTTATGTATAATCTGTGCATCATGTGGGAGTTTGATTGCTTGTTGATTGTTTTTATGTATAATCTGTGCATCATGTGGGAGTTTGATTGCTTGTTGATTGTTTTTATGTATAATATGTGCATCATGTGGGAGTTTGATTGCTTGTTGATTGTTTTTATGTATAATCTGTGCATCATGTGTGAGTTTGATTGCTTGTTGATTGTTTTTATGTATAATCTGTGCATCATGTGGGAGTTTGATTGCTTGTTGATTGTTTTTATGTATAATCTGTGCATCATGTGGGAGTTTGATTCCTTGTTGATTGTTTTTATGTATAATCTGTGCATCATGTGGGAGTTTGATTGCTTGTTGATTGTTTTTATGTATAATCTGTGCATCATGTGGGAGTTTGATTGCTTGTTGATTGTTTTTATGTATAATATGTGCATCATGTGGGAGTTTGACTGCTTGTTGATTATTTTTATGTATAATCTGTGCATCATGTGGGAGTTTGATTGCTTGTTGATTGTTTTTATGTATAATCTGTGCATCATGTGGGAGTTTGACTGCTTGTTGATTGTTTTTATGTATAATCTGTGCATCATGTGGGAGTTTGATTGCTTGTTGATTGTTTTTATGTATAATCTGTGCATCATGTGGGAGTTTGATTGCTTGTTGATTGTTTTTATGTATAATCTGTGCATCATGTGGGAGTTTGATTCCTTGTTGATTGTTTTTATGTATAATATGTGCATCATGTGGGAGTTTGATTCCTTGTTGATTGTTTTTATGTATAATATGTGCATCATGTGGGAGTTTGATTCCTTGTTGATTGTTTTTATGTATAATATGTGCATCATGTGGGAGTTTGATTGCTTGTTGATTGTTTTTATGTATAATCTGTGCATCATGTGGGAGTTTGATTGCTTGTTGATTGTTTTTATGTATAATCTGTGCATCATGTGGGAGTTTGATTCCTTGTTGATTGTTTTTATGTATAATCTGTGCATCATGTGGGAGTTTGATTGCTTGTTGATTGTTTTTATGTATAATCTGTGCATCATGTGGGAGTTTGATTGCTTGTTGATTGTTTTTATGTATAATCTGTGCATCATGTGGGAGTTTGATTGCTTGTTGATTGTTTTTATGTATAATCTGTGCATCATGTGGGAGTTTGATTCCTTGTTGATTGTTTTTATGTATAATCTGTGCATCATGTGGGAGTTTGATTGCTTGTTGATTGTTTTTATGTATAATCTGTGCATCATGTGGGAGTTTGATTCCTTGTTGATTGTTTTTATGTATAATCTGTGCATCATGTGGGAGTTTGATTGCTTGTTGATTGTTTTTATGTATAATATGTGCATCATGTGGGAGTTTGATTGCTTGTTGATTGTTTTTATGTATAATCTGTGCATCATGTGGGAGTTTGATTGCTTGTTGATTGTTTTTATGTATAATCTGTGCATCATGTGGGAGTTTGATTGCTTGTTGATTGTTTTTATGTATAATCTGTGCATCATGTGGGAGTTTGATTGCTTGTTGATTGTTTTTATGTATAATCTGTGCATCATGTGGGAGTCTGATTGCTTGTTGATTGTTTTTATGTATAATATGTGCATCATGTGGGAGTTTGATTGCTTGTTGATTGTTTTTATGTATAATCTGTGCATCATGTGGGAATTTGATTGCTTGTTGATTGTTTTTATGTATAATCTGTGCATCATGTGGGAATTTGATTGCTTGTTGATTGTTTTTATGTATAATCTGTGCATCATGTGGGAGTTTGATTGCTTGTTGATTGTTTTTATGTATAATCTGTGCATCATGTGGGAATTTGATTGCTTGTTGATTGTTTTTATGTATAATCTGTGCATCATGTGGGAGTTTGATTGCTTGTTGATTGTTTTTATGTATAATATGTGCATCATGTGGGAGTTTGATTGCTTGTTGATTGTTTTTATGTATAATCTGTGCATCATGTGGGAGTTTGATTCCTTGTTGATTGTTTTTATGTATAATATGTGCATCATGTGGGAGTTTGATTGCTTGTTGATTGTTTTTATGTATAATCTGTGCATCATGTGGGAGTTTGATTCCTTGTTGATTGTTTTTATGTATAATCTGTGCATCATGTGGGAGTTTGATTGCTTGTTGATTGTTTTTATGTATAATATGTGCATCATGTGGGAGTTTGATTGCTTGTTGATTGTTTTTATGTATAATATGTGCATCATGTGGGAGTTTGATTGCTTGTTGATTGTTTTTATGTATAATCTGTGCATCATGTGGGAGTTTGATTGCTTGTTGATTGTTTTTATGTATAATCTGTGCATCATGTGGGAGTTTGATTGCTTGTTGATTGTTTTTATGTATAATCTGTGCATCATGTGGGAGTTTGATTCCTTGTTGATTGTTTTTATGTATAATATGTGCATCATGTGGGAGTTTGATTGCTTGTTGATTGTTTTTATGTATAATATGTGCATCATGTGGGAGTTTGATTGCTTGTTGATTGTTTTTATGTATAATATGTGCATCATGTGGGAGTTTGATTGCTTGTTGATTGTTTTTATGTATAATCTGTGCATCATGTGGGAGTTTGATTCCTTGTTGATTGTTTTTATGTATAATCTGTGCATCATGTGGGAGTTTGATTGCTTGTTGATTGTTTTTATGTATAATATGTGCATCATGTGGGAGTTTGATTGCTTGTTGATTGTTTTTATGTATAATATGTGCATCATGTGGGAGTTTGATTGCTTGTTGATTGTTTTTATGTATAATCTGTGCATCATGTGGGAGTTTGATTGCTTGTTGATTGTTTTTATGTATAATCTGTGCATCATGTGGGAGTTTGATTGCTTGTTGATTGTTTTTATGTATAATCTGTGCATCATGTGGGAGTTTGATTCCTTGTTGATTGTTTTTATGTATAATATGTGCATCATGTGGGAGTTTGATTGCTTGTTGATTGTTTTTATGTATAATCTGTGCATCATGTGGGAGTTTGATTGCTTGTTGATTGTTTTTATGTATAATCTGTGCATCATGTGGGAGTTTGATTGCTTGTTGATTGTTTTTCAAGATTTTCGTTTTGTGGATCATTTTGTTCGTTAACGTCGTTCGCTTGTTTTGATTGTCGTGTAGTAATGGTAGATTTTCGTCGTATAGTATTGGTAGATCGAGTCAACGTCGATCTTTTAAATAATCCTCTCATTTTGCCGGACACACGCCTTGTTGTTATGTTAGCTATGGCTATAAAGAACCCCTGGAGACTGCAGGTAACGACAAAAATATAATCTAAAGCATCTACCTTTAAAACAGAACTGATAATACCTGTAGCCCAGAATATACCTGTGATTACACTAACACGTAAATATACCTCCACTTGCTGAAAAGAATTAAATTTCCTTAGTTTCTTTGCCTGTCCGTCTTTTCGCGATATATATATTATGAGAATAAATAGACAGACAGTATTTGTTAGGACAGATACTATGATTGGCCCTGAAACGAATATCAGATTAGCTGGAAAAGCTGTTGGAAAGCAAATTGATCCACCATAATTAGGTGAGTATTGCTCTATATCCAAATACTGAAGTACGACAGCTGGTGCGAGTAGTACCATAGGGAGTGTTAAACCTAAGAGAGTTAAGCTCCAATTTCTACCACACGATTGTTTTCTTTGATCGTGATTTTGATTGGAATTTTTTTTTATATCTTTAACTAAGAATATAATGGCGACTGACATAAAAGAAAATGCTGTCAGCCAAAGATAATGGAGGATAATTCCGAGGATGGTACAGATTAGCTGATTATCGTGGGCACCTACACCAGCCAGAAACAATATGTTGGCTAGTATCAATGAAATTGATAGATTTTCTAAATTAGAGCCATGGACTGTATTTATGATATGATATTTCCTGCAAATGACAATAGAAATTGACAACGTGATAACGGACAATGAACATCCAGCATATGTGATGTACGTAATTTCATTTGTGTTCTGTGATGCCATTGGGACTGTGGGAATGTTAGTGATGTGTTTTTTACATTGAACTTTGTTAATGGAGAAAACTGGCTGTGGTACATCATCGGACAGGCTGCTGTCTACGTGTATTTCATCACAATAAACATCATCAAATTGTATATCCGTTTTCATGTTGATATTCGCCATGGTCAATCTGAGATCTTCCGCATCAATGAAATACCACTGTTCAGTTGTTTGTTGCTCGTCAAATATGTGTGTATTAGGTACATCTGTGTGAACAAATATCATCTGTAAAGAATTAACACATAACAAATATCATCTCTAAAGAATAACACAAAACTAATATCATCTGTAAAGAATAACACATAACAAATATCATCTGTAAAGAATAACACACAACAAATATCATCTGTAAAGAATAACACAAAACAAATATCATCTGTAAAGAATAATACAAAACAAATAGCATATGTAAAGAATAACACACAACAAACATATTCTGTAAAGAATAACACAAAACTAATATCATCTGTAAAGAATAACACACAACAAATATCATCTGTAAAGAATAACACAAAACTAATATCATATGTAAAGAATAACACAAAACAAATATCATCTGTAAAGAATAACACAAAACTAATATCATCTGTAAAGAATAACACGCAACAAATATCATCTATAAAGAATAATACAAAACAAATATCATCTGTAAAGAATAAGATCACGACCACGACAGCCCCTCAAATAAGAGTATGATTGGTATATGCCTACAACTTCAGTATAATAAACATTCCTATTCTGTAAAAGGTTCTAGTCGTATAAGGTAGTTATTTGATAGTGTATGGTTTAATTCATAACATGTAGGGACCGTCGTGATCGTGGTCGTATGGTAGGTGGATTTACAACTACCAGTGTAATCGGCGCCTATCACCACTAAAGCTATGAGTTCAAATCTTGCTGATAGCGAGGTGCACTCGATACAACATTATGTGATAAACATTGTCAGTGACTTGCGGCAAGTCGATGATTTTCTCCGGATATTCCGGTTTCCACTACCAATAAACCTGACCGCCATGATATAACTGAAATTTTGTTGAAAGTTGAGCTAAGCACCATAAACAAAATAAACCAACCCATCAATTAACACAAGTTATAAGTAGCCTGCCATGCATGTTTTGATTCCTGTAATATACCTCTATAAACATGTTAAAGTCAAAAGACAAATTATATTTGATATATTACATACCTGGTCTGTGTTGTTGAGTGCTACATGTATATTACTTCTCCATGTTATACTTTGAACTGCCTTTTGTCGTGCAAGCAATTCATCTAATGATTCTGACTGTCCATGAAGTTGTATGCCAGCTTGAACCAGTGATAACTGATATGTGTTGTTATATGGTGTTGTATGACTTAATACGACATTGGTTACGGAAGTGGTGTTAGGTACTGACAACGTCCATACAAAGCTCAGTAATATTTGCTTCAATAACGTGCTAGGTAGACGTTCACTGGCCACGATGGAAAACATAATATCAGCCTCATAGTTGCCATAATTCACTTTTGTTGGACACGCCCCATTCAACTGTATGAAAAGGTAAAACATGCTATATACAAAATTTCCAGGCGTTCATATCAATGACACTACATTTATTCAGCAATGCCTTAAACGATCCAATTTCACCGTCAAATAAAGAAGCCATAATTTGGACAATTTGCACGTGTATGCTAAGCACAATTTCTGACCGATATACAGATTTTAATTATATCCTTGAATTATATCATTTTCTTTCGTGGCCTCTCTTTTGTGTCATATTCATTTTTTTTTGTCTGACGTAATAATTGTGCCTTATGTGGTTGTTCAACTTAAATAAGCAGTTACTTAGCTATATTATAGCAAAAAACAAGTTGCAAAAGGGGGTAATGGTATTTAACGCCACTTTCAGCAATATTTCAGTAATATCGTGGCGGTCAGTTTTCTTGATGGCGAAAACCAAAGTACCCGGTGAAAACCACCAACCTGTCGCAAGTCACTAATAAACTTTATCACATAATCACTGTCAAAGAGCTTCGACTGAAAATGTTTTGTCAGGATCCGGATATGTTAGTGCAGCATGATTGACATACAGGTGACGACAACAAAATGAGTATTATGATCATATAGCATTATTGTATCTTGAAACCAGAAGATGTCGTTATCAGTCGATTATTTTTGCTTGTTTTTACCTATATATTGCTGTAGTTATCTTCATCGATTACACAGATCTGGGTAAAATGATGGACATAAACAATGACAAATGCGAATAATGAGCATGAAATCATCAAATAAAGCTATAAAAAGTATTCTATATATGTAATTAAAGCACACAATGTGTGAAACCCTTTGTAGTGCTTAGATAAATGATAATTTACACTGGCGCACCATGAATAGTTTTAGACTAACTACAGTTAAAATCACAATGCTTGTTTACGTAAATTCGTTCCGGTTTTGTCAACCATACTTTCCGGTTGAGTCACTAAAATTGTATTTAAGTAGAACCAGTTTTGTTACTGTACAATGCTGAAAGAATAATGGAAAAAAGCCCAATATCACAATTATGTTTCCTTTTTATAATTTATTTAAGTATGCAACTGTTTGTTTGTACTGTATATATTACAAACACCGGTTCAAGACGGGAACGTAGCTATAATCCGACAGCCCGTTTGTCCGAAAGTCCGATATTCCTATAGCCCACTGGTTCCGCAGTCCAATAGTCCGACATTTCGATAGTCCGACAGATATGTGTTTGTTTTTCACTTTCATCGCACGAGTAAGAACAGCAACAAAGCACAAATTCGCGGGAATACACAAGAAAGAGATCTAAAGCTTAACTTGACAAATTGACAAAACATTTGTTTGAATTTGTACAATGTACTTGTATGACGGAATTTTCATTCACCTAAATGAAGAAATAGAAAACTTCTTTAATTCAATGATAATCAGTGACGGCCATACGAATTTCGGGGGGGGGGGGGGGGGGGGATTATATTTGGATCAAATTAAATCTTTTCGTCTTCTTCGCCGTTAAATTGGGGGTTTTTTTATTCGACAGAGCCGATGTAGCAGGCAATTTGTTCCGGACTGGAAAGACTGTCTTGACTAGAAGAGCCGATCGGAACAATAGGCAAAGGCTACGTATTCTGGGTCTAAGCAATATATTCGGACATTTTTTCCTTGAATTCTCTAAAGTAAATGTCTTGAAAACTATAATTTAACGAACATATATTTATAATATGTAATATAAACCACATAAGAATCTGCCAACGCCAGTTTGACGACGGATCTTGCTTTCACAGTGCACAAGACTTGACTAGGTGAATATTTCTAATAAAGAACAGATGTACTTAGTCTGTCGGACTACCGGACTGTTGGACTACTCGACCGTCGGACTATCGGAATGTCGTATTATAGGTCTGACCCCGTCCAAGACATGGCATACGCACACTGTTTGATATTTTGATTGTATACAAAAAATGTATTTTGTTATGCTATTCTAGTTTTGTTTAACTTGCAATTCAGGTAGAGATGAATACTGGAAGCTTGTCGCCATTTTGTTGTTACTGTTACCAAAAGAAAAAAAAAAAAAAAAATTTTAAGTGTTCGCGACAGTGGCAATTTAACAAAGAAATAACGATTTTTTTTTTAATGCACAAAGTAGCTGAATTTAGGAGCCATGGCGAATATTCATACTATGGATCAGTATTTATCGCTTTTAAGATATTTCCTAATCATAACTATTGCTAAATTGCAAAATAATTATCAATAATAATACGATCAGTGGTTTTTACATACTGACAAATCCGTTTCCTAATAAATGACGCAACCGGTTTCTATGCATCTTTACAATTTGACAAAGCCGGAATTCAAAAATGTCTGTTGACAGCAATTTTCGGCTATAACTGGTTACTAACTGATTTTTCCTCAACAAAATTATATCTAGAGCTAAGTAAATTAAATCATTCATCAATATTTTTTCTTTTTTGGCAACATTTCATTCATTCGTAAATGCAACATATAGCGATATTTCAGTTGATTGTAATGATTTGTATGCCGGATACTGTAGAACTTTTAGAAATAATCTAATTTTACGCTGCAAAAAACCAATGATATTTGGACAAAAAATGACAATAATACAATACCAATCGTAAAGCATCATAATTCAAAGCATTATATATACAGTATATTCATCAAAACTTAGAATAATCGTCTGTGTTTTCTTTAAAAATACCGCTTTATAACTTCCCGGGTGTTGACGAAACATTTTCGACCGGAGCTCTTTGACGATAGTGATAATGCTGTATCGAGTACACCTCGCCATGAACAAGATTCGAACTCTCAACTTTAGGGGTGATAGGCACTAATTGCACAGGTAGTTGTAAATCCTTAAACGTATAATGTAGAATTACACAATTTTATCATAAAATAGAGGCCACATTTTTTGACAATTTGCATGTGTATGCTCAACAGAAGAGGTTTTATACCGATTTACAGGTTAAAATTATATCCTTGAATTAATTAATAGATGGGAAATCTATCACGAATGTCTAGTGGATTGTTATAAATTTTAATTAACTCGCGACCTCCTTAGCTTTATAATGTAATTATTATTAAAACTAAGGTTCTCAACCCTCATGTGATCCTGTTTATGCCCTTTGGATAACTCGCTCCCAAACCTTTTAAAATTGTTTGGTTTCCCAACCTTTCGACTTTGAACGTACCTGATGAAGGTTATTCTGAACGTACCTGATGAAGGTTATTCTGAACGTACCTGATGAAGGTTATTCCAGAAACGGGTCGTGCGTACTAAATTTGATATCTACGTTTTTATAATCTGTTCAAAAATCGTCTTCTTTGTATTCTTTGTTAAATAGAAATTAGTATAAAAAGTATATTACATAGGTTAATTAGTAAGAAAGAATATGAATGTAAATTTACAACATTACACTTGGACACAAATTAAAGTAATATGAAATGCCAAAATCATTATTTTCAGTTTTCTAAACATTTCTGATATATGTAAAGATTAAATATATAAAGAACGTAAACCATTCACTTTTTGAGAGCTACGGTGTATAATTCAGGAGAAAACGTCATTTTAACGTCTTCGATAATTCTTGCTACCCGGACAATAATGCAAATCATATGCCATTGACCTCAGATTTGAACTCATTCGGTAGAGATTGTGCGCATGCTCCGCTATAGTGTTGATGAAGAAAATGTCGGAGCCAAAAAAATTGAAGCCAGGTCCGAAGCGTAAATTGAGCGATTCTGCCAGAAAAAGAAACAAAAAAGCAGCAATGCTAAGTTAAACAAAAACAGAATATATATTGGAGATGAATATATGATCGTTGGATGGAAATAAAGACCGCTTTTCGTCTGGAAACGAACTCTGAAGTGGCCAACATCATTTTCGTTTCGATTTACATTCCATTATTTTCAATTCAATCCACGATTAAAAATAATTTTCCCTTAGAGAAACGTTAAACAAGGATCTCTTTACCTGGAAAATAAATATATATCACCATCTATGGTCTAAACCGCCGTAAATGTCTTTTAACGGGATTATGTGTATAATCAAGGACGTATATAGAATCTTATATATGTCCTTGGTATAATTCAGCAAATTTCGCGGGGCCCAGTAAGGGGACACTGCATACGCAACTTGTAATTATGTTAAAACATTATTTTTTTTTATATTCAAAATGAATACTACTTTGTTTCAAATCTATTTAAAATTTATTTGGCCTAAGAGACAAGAATGTGAAAGAAAGCACACATTCTTTATCTCATAATAATATGTAGGCAAATAATTTGATTCTGAGGGGGCCCGGCAAGATTAGTCAGGTTAGAATATTTGACAGAAAATTCATTCGACACATAGTGCAGGACAGGTTATAATATTGTTTACTCAGTTCAGGCCAGATTATTTTTTTTATTTTCTATGAAGCAAAGGCCAGAAATTTTTTCCAACTTTTTCCAACTTTGGGTGGCCAGATTATTTATTTTATTTACAAAAACTGCCATTTTTTATTTTCTTCTCTGACAACTCCAAATGTTTTCATCGTAATGGTTTTGAAATGTACATACTAATAATAATTTACACAGTTTGTACATGCGATACGTTAGTTCCGACGAGGATTTTAAATTCTGAGATTTCTTGGTTCTGTTTCAGTTTCCCCAAATAGGGCCCCGTGTCATTCATTATTACCGATTTCAATGTTTTTGTTCAGTTTTTCGAATAAACTGATTAAGGGAACGACCATTTAACTTGAAGGGGGGAGTTACAGGGGCGGATTCAGGATTTGTGGTTAAGGGGGGCGTGAGTATGCGAAGGGTCTGGGGACCTTAGCGGGTCCCGGACAGAACCCTTATAGGGAACGGAAGTTCTGGGGTTTTGAGGAATAACAGACATTTATTTGAACGACAATTCTGAACCAACCACATCATTTTTATCAGACCAAAAAAAACAACTTGACTTTGAGTCTTAATTTTGTCGGATAATTGTTAACATCTACGTGTATGTTTTTGTCAGATTATAAGAACCTAAAGTAAAACTTTTTTTGAACAACCGTGATGCGAATTGTTCAACTCATGACTGATCGATCACGATATTTTAACCCTTCAAAGAACTGGTTTAGTTTTAGCGCATTCCTCACAGATATCCTCAAATACATGCTATTGGTAGATATAAATAATATAAACGTATCTGGGCAAAGGATTTTTTTCACACTTTCTTGTGCAGATACCCCGGGCAGATGCAGATTGTTACAAATGAATTGCCACTACATTTTTTTATTAATATGTTACTTTTGTATTTTAATGTACAATATACCAACGCGTATTTTTACTGATCTTTACTTGAAAAGTAAAAGGCAACATTTTCGGGTATTTGTATACAAATCAAACGGGGTTTTTTTCATAGGAAATTGCAGAATTTCGAATTCAAGAACTATTTGCACCATTATTTAAAGAGAAGTGACCATTTTCTTGGGACTCTCAAGTTTTACCACACTGTCTCAGTTTCATCATCTGATTCTCTCGTTATAGGTTTTCGTTGTATGTTTTATAAATGAGATCAATTGTAAAATTAATTATTCGAAGTATTGATTGAATTTATCTTTTTAGTTTACCTTTGACTTTTCTCGTATCGTCGAGGAATAAGAAATGTATCTAATCTTGCTTGTTTTCTTGGCCTAGAATTTTCGTCCATTTTATAATTTCTAAATAGCACGTGTATTTTTGGAATTCCCCGGACAAACTTACAATTGTCAATTGTAAATGTGTCCGTGGAATTCCAAAATACAAGTGCTATTTTTTGCTATCATAGGTCAGATAATATCACGAAGATGTCTTCTGAGTGTAATTCATCAATTTGTATCTGGTTATGAAAGATACTGATGTTGAAAGAACATCAGTATCAGGATTTAAGTTTACTATAAATGCTTTGATCTGTAAAGATTTTTTTCTTATAGTTGTAAAATTGACTTAAGAAATAATGTTTAATTAGCGTGAGAAAATAGTTGATGTCTGGTACCTCGCAACCAATCAGAATGGAATAATCTTTGAACCACTGACGGTGAATCCATATATGAATCAGCGAACATACCCAACGTGTATTTACAATTTGTAGGAATATTTTACTACAGGTCACGAGTTAACCATTCATGAAAAAGTTGTTTGTTGAACTGCTTAAATAACGTTGTATAACATATATGCTTTGCGAATTTTAGGGGGGCGCACGCCCCGCACGCCCCCCTCTAAATCCGCCTCTGGGTTATGGTTTTTTTCTAAAAAAAATATTCTGATTCCCAATGTTGCTGAAAGAAATATTCTGATTTTGGTGGAGGAAAAAAAATCTGATTAAGAATTTTTGTCATATAACCTAATGTTGAATTCTGGAAAAAAAAATTCTGAACGAAACAAAAAACCATAACCCCCCCTGCAAGTTAAATGGTCGGTCTCTAAGTCAGAATGAAATTCATTGCAGTTGATAATCTTTAAGGTAAAACATACATGAAATAATTTCTTTGCAAGGCAAGAAATGCAAGAAATTTAACTTCTTTCAAAACCAGAATGATACATGTGCTCACCTGTTTACGTTGGTGATGAAATTTCATGATCGGCAATCATCGGAACGGTGCATCCGAAAGTTAATTAGCCGCCATTGTCTTGACAAAACACGTACGAGATGGAATGATTTCCTGTTCTTAATCACAGATGATCGCAATGTTCGTCCTCAAACATGCACGAATGGTTTAGTTTTTAGGGAATGTAAACATATCAAGAATATTTTTGAAGATGTGTATTTCACCAAAAACTCGTTCCTATAACTTTAAAGGAAAAATGATTTGTATGGCTGTTCTACATTTGACAGTCACAGTAGGAGTCTTTAACAATGAGAATTACTATTAGTAGCAACACACAATTATATTAATTTTTCAAAAGATAGCATTGTAACAGATTTAAGATTAATTTTCTTCAAACACAGGAGAACTAAATAACCCTTTCTTTACAGTACAGCCGCCATCATTGATATATGTTACGATCGGTTTCCTATGTTAGAGCTATTTATTAGCCATCACTGTTTCAACTTTCTTTTCATAGACGATGTCTCTTATTATTTTTTTATTTATTTATGCAACTTCGTAAATGTGTAGTAAGAAATCGTTTGTCCATATTTTTTGAAGAAATAATTACATTTAGTCACGAGAACATGAAGTATATACAAGCAGTTGTCAGTGACAGTTGTAACTCTAACTATCATACGATCACGACCACTCTTAATTATAATCACCAATTGAAAATAAAATGGCAATATTACCTTTGCAGGACAGTTTCTCCCGGGTTCCTCCTCGAACGAAAACAAAACCGTCAACGGGTAGATACCAAAGAACCCGCCCCTAAATTCGTAATATTGGTCTGGTGATCTTCCAATGCAATCCACCTGACCACTAATGTTGTATTCAGGATCAATGCAATATATATTACGATAAGGAAGGAAGGACCAATTATTAATCAAATAGACAGGGTTTTTAGCATAGTTTAGGCAGTCTAGCGTTGCGTTGACGACAGGTTCTACTAATAAACATCTTCTAAAATGATCTGGTATCACGATCCGATAGTCTGTCGTGTATATTTCTAAGAATGTCATTTTTTCATCGAGTGTCATATTTGCATAACCTTGTCCTGAAAACATGTTAATGTCTATATTAAGAAATTCAACTGGTAGCATGGCGTATGTGAAGATCCCATTACAATGGGCGCAATATCTGTTTATGAATATACGTCCATTTGAATCAATAACCCAGTGTTCTATATTACCGAAATGTAGAAAAATATTTGAATAATCATCGGTTGTACAGTTTGTCCAAGTAGACGAATGTACGGGACATGTGGTAACTACATAAACGCCTTGATATAATAGCAATGTGTTGTGTTGTATGCATTCATATGAGAAGCCGTCGTGACGTGTTGAGTTTAAACTGACATCGTAGCAGCAATCGTTAAAGATATAACACTGTTCGTCACACTGACACAACTTTGCTTGCTGTTGTAGCATGTACTCACATGTTGCATACGCCGCACACGAATCATTTCTCCACAATTCAACATTTTTATTTCTCGTCAGTTCATCATCTGTTATAATAGATGTGTTTTTCGTTGTTTTGCTCAGTTGCCTAGGGTACGTCGTCCTGTTGTCAGTATTGTGGTCAGTACCTATTGTAGATGGTCTACTCCCGTAGTCATTTCCGTCAACAGTTGATGTCTCTGTTGTAATTAATGGCATATCATTTCCTACGTGTATGTCAGATGGATTTATTGATTGCTGCGTGTACGTAGGACTATAAGAGTTGTTTTTCAAACTTTCCGAATTCCTTTCAGGAATAACTAAGCAAAAAATAACTCCAAAATATATCAGTGGTTGAGCCATATTGTGCTTTGGTCAATACAGCATTTCGGATATGTAATGGGAAAGTATTGAATCACTGTTTGCTAGGTTGGTTTTGCCGCCCACATGTGTATCTTTACATTTGTTACGTACTAATCTTCTTGTGCTATACCATTAATACTAATATTACTGTAATTATTCGGAGCATTTTGTTTCACACCATGTGGATATAGTATATTATAACATAGTGTTAGAAACACCTGTTCGTAACGTCACAACATTTGTCACTAATATATTTGGGAAGTATATTTACTTCCATCCATTTTTCTGAGTTCTGGTGACGGTTCTCATGGATCAAGCCTACACAGCTGCTCAGAGTGTCCTCAGATGGAGGATGGGGAAGCCCTCTCGAAGGGATTATCATGTAATAATAAGGATAACTTCACCATGGATCATATTCGGTAAGGCGTTTGGAGAGTGCCACGCTCCCTGAACGTCAAAGACCTCTTTTGTGGATTGTAGCCGCCACAAAAGATTAAATGTTTTGTTCTTATACACATCTCCATAATATTCCAGTTGCAATCAAAAGTATGTATCCCCGGTTGGCCCATCTCCTCCTTATGCAGAGCTTTAATACTGATAAACTTGTTCTCGTTTTGAATATAACTGAAACACTGCTCGCGGGAAGCTTAACAATAGTCAATCAATCAATCAATTTCGACCGAATCTTTGATTCCTATTAATTTGTTCTTTTTTTACTTTATCTGTATCCAAATCGTGCCTTTTACCTACGTATATCTTCTGGTTAGGGTACATTCACTTTGAGATCAAGCATATCTGCAAAATCTATTCGATTGCATTTTAATTGTCCATACATTTGGCGGTAAGACACAAGCATATTAATCTACAATAACATATTAATATGTCATCGTACATGTACCATTGTATATCAATGAGGGATTGTATGTAATTCTAATATGACGCCCTTCTTTCGCTTTGCAAACAAACGAGCGATTTATTTAGATGGCAAAATCTCATTAGCACATGCGCGGTGCACACATTTAAGCCAGGTGATAAAATAAAAAATAAAATTAGTTACACGGTTGTTAACGTTTTAAGCATCTATATTCACTGAAAATAATCAACATATCCAAAATTGATAAATATGCGATTTGCATTTAAAACGTGCAAAGCACAATATTATTGTTATGGATGCTCCATCAATAAGACTGACTTTTCCGTCATAAAAGCACATGTTGATGAGTTATCGTCTGCTCGAATTTGGGAGCATAAATTGTGTGCGACATTGCCCGCAAACGTAAATATAAATTACTGTCTTTCCCATCAAAGTATACTACCGTATTTGTACCATTAAACATATCAAAATCGAAATAATGAACATATTAACATGTGGTCGTACATGTACCATTGTATCAATGAGGGATTGTATGTACATAATGAACATACTATCAACAAATCAGTATTACCAAGTTTATTACATACGTGTACCGCTTACACATAAATGAGGAGAGTACTTGGTTTTACAGTGCTGTATATTGTATATTCATACTTATAACATTCAGAAAGCATACTTTTCCTTTGATGTTTTTATGGTTTATACACCAGAATGTAATTAAGCCACAGCTAAGAACTATGAAATAATACACACATATATATACGAGATATTGCACTTTTTAAATGGGAGTTGTTGTTTTATTGCTCTCAGAGAGTCGTACAATAATCAACGACCTAAATGCGATATTACATGGCTTCATGATACAAATCATTTATACCACGGTTTTCAGAGTTAAATGGTTAAACCGTGGTATAAATATTACTTCCCACTTTCAAGGTGATAATAACATGCGGATTAACGGTTCTTTTCAGAAGGCATGCATCTATTGATTGATCGATTGGTGTTTAGCGCCAACCTTAGCCGTATTTTAGCTATATCGTGGCGTACATGCATCTACATATACTGAATCAAGTTAATGATTCAATATGCTGATCAATATTTTGTAGAAAGAAAGCAAAATGGGAACATTGCTAGAATTGAAATTGATTATTATATTCATATTATAATACTTTTATTATAAATCATTATTTTTGCGGACGTTATTGCCATTATGCATCTCCATCAATATAGCAAAAGACCATATATATAGTTATTATAGCGTTCAGGACCGTCGTGATCGTGATCTTTTGGTCATTGGATTTACAACTACATATGCAATCAGTGCCTATCACCAATAATGTTGTGAGTTCGAATTCCACTCATGGGGAGGTGTACTCGATACAACATTATGTGATAAAGTTTGTCAGTGACTTGCGGCAGGTAGGTGGTATTCTCCAGATACTCCGGTTTCCACCATTATTAAAACGGACCGCCATGATATATAACTGAAATATTGTTGAAAGTGACGTGTTTTATCTCGATTTTTCCCAATACCTTTTTTGATATTCTTTATATGAGCATACCTGAGGAAGGTTATTCCGAACGCTCGTTATGTTCTCTTAATTAGATATATGCGGCTTTTTTTCTTTCTTTTCTTTTTTTTTTTTTTTGCTTTTCGTTTTATTTTGTTTTCTTTTTTGCTGTTTTGTTTTATTCATTCTTCTAGACGAATATGTACAAATTGGTATGTGCTTTCATATGGATCCAATAGTATACAGTATGATTGTAGATTTTAATCGAGTTTATTGCTTTAGTTGTACTTCTTGGTTAGGTTTTATTGTTGTACTACGTAATTTAACTATTTGAAGAATGACCTGCGGATTCGAGGTATGAATTGCACTTTTGCATGACAGTTCCATGATAGTCCTCTCAATCAAAGTGTTATTCCTTGTGATGTTACCACTGGTAAATTCCTGTGATCCGTATCGGTGGTGTAATGGTGAGCATGCCCAACTCGAGTGCGGAAGATCGTGGGTTCGAGCCCCGGTAGAGTCAAACCAAAGACTATATATACAATATACGTACATTGTCGGTAAATATAAAATTTATTTGTACGAGCTTTAGAAACAGGCAGAATAGCGAGCCTTCGGCGAGCTTTTCAGGCCTGTTTCGCAGCGAATACAAATGAATTTTATATTTAACGACAATGTACGTATATTGTATTTATCCTGCAATGTCAAAAAAGTCGGAAAACTTGTCAGATTTAAACAAAAAGGACAGAAACAAGCGTCATTCCTCGCCTTTCATAAATGTTGTCAATGGTGTCTTCTTCAAGGTCCGCGTTACATTAGTACCAGTTTCATACTTGTCTGCGCCCTCCGCTGTACATAGCTACAGGGTACCAGGAAAGTTTATTCGTAGGCTGAAAAGTTTATTCGTCTAGTACGAATAAAGCAAAAATGTATTCGTATAGCATATTTGTACAGCAAATGTACTGATTGCAGGATAAATATATACAATATACGTACATTGTCGGTAAATATAAAATTTATTTGTAAGAGCTTTAGAAACAGGCAGAATAGCGAGCCTTCGGCGAGCTTTTCAGGCCTGTTTCGCAGCGAGTACAAATGAATTTTATATTTAACGACAATATACGTATATTGTGTTTATCCTGCAATGTCAAAAAAGTCGGAAAACTTGTCAGATTTAAACAAAAAGGACAGAAACAAGCGTCATTCCTCGCCTTTCATAAATGTTGTCAAGGGTGTCTTCTTCGTGGTCCGCGTTACATTAGTACCAGTTTCATACTTGTCTGCGCCCTCCGCTGTACATAGCTACGGGGTACCAGGAAAGTTTATTCGTAGGCTGAAAAGTTTATTCGCAGGCTGAAAAGTTTATTCGTCTAGTACGAATAAAGCAAAAATCTATTCGTATGGTATATTTGTACAGCAAATGTACTGATTGCAGGATAAAAAATTAATATTTGTTGCTTTTCCGCTAAGCACGCAGCATCAAGGAGAAAAATGAAAGACTGGGTAACTCGTAATCAGGATAATGCGTCCGAATTGGGCGATATGCCTACCCGCAATATGTTGCTTCAGCGAGCTAGCACTACGGAGACCCAATTCAGCATTTTGTTTTCGTACAAAGCGGACATCATCTTGTTTTCATTGAATGAGACGTGTTCTCGCCATGAGAAAGCTGACTAATAGCTCATTTGGTGTTTGTTATACGACAATTACTCACTCACTCCATGTGATGTTTTTTTTTATTTCAATTTTGTAGACAAGTCTTTTTTTTATAGTAAACAATAATAGATGTATATTGGATATTCTATTTAGACACTTTGGTTTTATTGGTCCCAAGCTTTAAATTATTTGGCTTTCCAATCTTTCGATTTTGAGTGTACCTGACGATGGTCATTCCAGAAACGCGTCCTGCGCACTAAATTTGATATCTACGTTTTTATTACTTTAAACGCCTGATCATTAGAAACCAAATACATTGTATATGTATCGTTTTAATCAAGAGATGTGGTCAAGGTTTTGAATTGTGAATATCTGTTATTGATACATTCTCACACGTATGTTAATCTGAACTGAAATATTAACTTGTACGTGTTTGCAAAATAATTAAATATGCACGATTTGGATTAATAAGGTGTGGTTTTACATAAAAGTATTTTTTCAACGTAATTTATTAAAGATCTTGTTGCATATGCCATTACTTCACGTTTTGCTATATAGAAGATTTCCTTTCAATAATTAATTCCAATTTTGCTGTCTATGATGATCGCTTCGTTTACACTGAACTTTAAATAAAGGATACCATGGAATTATATTTTTTGTTCCTTTTTTTGATTTACAGCTTCTGGTAACCCCTTTGGTATCTTCAACCTCCCTTTTTGACAATTATTTCTGATTCTAAGCTAAAAGGTAGAATAACAAATTGTTCAACTTCGTTTGAAAAAAAGGAATGGCCAACAAATAATATGTTTGTGGAGTGACAAATTCTAACTAAACCTGAAAACGACATCATGTAAATTGGTGACATATTTGCTATGTTTGATGAATGTGCCACAGACAGTCGGCATTACTGTGGGTACCAAAGGTTATCCTCTTCTCGCCAACTTGTTCATTTATTCGTATGAATCAGACTTTATGCAATGGTTTCTAAAACAAAATGAAAGCAAGCTTGATCTGTTTAAGCAAAGCTGTAGAACCAGATGTTCCTAGTGGTGAGGATGGCATCATCATTTTGATAGTTCTACAGTCCCATCATGCATAATGGATATGGGTTTTTTCAACATCAAGTTAATTATGAAAGAGACGATGATGAGATTTGCTTTTTACTAGACCAATACGCTTAGTTGGATTTAGTAGTCACTTAAACATCAGTTCGCGAATAAATATGTCGCTCAACTCGAACACATTATCCTGATTCCGAGCCAACCAGTCTTTGCTCTTTGTCCTTAATGCTGTGTGCTTAGTGGAAAAACAACAAATGCAATGCAATATTCTTTGGTTTGACTCGAGGCGAGCACGCTAACCATTACATCACCGATGCGTTTTTTAATTTGGTGTTTGAAAAAATGCAACTCTCAAATAAAACTCACGAGGTTTCACCTATGGGACATAATGTTTAAATTTGAATTACTATCTATTGGATAAGTATGATCATTGTTCATATTACAGGCAGTGACATTGACTTGAAAACTATATGAGTACCCAGCTAAGTTAAACGAGTTATCAAAATATAGAAATGACGATCAAAACACCAGACAACAACGTCAAGAAACTAAAGCTCGGACAATGTGATATCCCATAATAAAACAGAAAGAAACTCAAGCTGGACAATATGATATCCCATAATAAAACAGAAAGAAACTAAAGCTCTGACAATGTGATATTCCATAATAAAAACAGAAAGAAACTAAAGCTCGGACAATGTGATATCCAATAATAAAACAGAAAGAAACTAAAGCCAGGACAATGTGATATCCCATAAAAACAAAAAGAAACTAAAGTTCGGACAATGTGATATCCCATAATAAAACAGAAAGAAACTAAAGTTCGGACAATGTGATATCCCATAATAAAACAGAAAGAAACTAAAGCCAGGACAATGTGATATCACATAATAAAACAGAAAGAAACTAAAGCTCGGACAATGTGATATCCCATAAAAAAAACAGAAAGAAACTAAAGCTCTGACAATGTGATATCCCATAATAAAACAGAAAGAAACTAAAGCCAGGACAATGTGATCCATAATAAAACAGAAAGAAACTTAAGCTCTGACAATGTGATATCCAATAATAAAACAGAAAGAAACTAAAGCTCGGACAATGTGATATCCCATAATAAAACAGAAAGAAACTAAAGCTCGGACAATGTGATATCCCATAATAAAACAGAAAGAAACTAAAGCCAGGACAATGTGATATCCCATAATAAAACAGAAAGAAACTAAAGCCAGGACAATGTGATATCCCATAATAAAACAGAAAGAAACTAAAGCTCTGACAATGTGATATCCCATAATAAAACAGAAAGAAACTAAAGCTCGGACAATGTGATATCCCATAATAAAACAGAAAGAAACTAAAGCCAGGACAATGTGATATCCAATAATAAAACAGAAAGAAACTAAAGCTCGGACAATGTGATATCCCATAATAAAACAGAAAGAAACTAAAGCTCGGACAATGTGATATCCCATAATAAAACAGAAAGAAACTAAAGCTCTGACAATGTGATATCCCATAATAAAACAGAAAGAAACTAAAGCCAGGACAATGTGATATCACATAATAAAACAGAAAGAAACTAAAGCTCTGACAATGTGATATCCCATAATAAAACAGAAAGAAACTAAAGCCAGGACAATGTGATATCACATAATAAAACAGAAAGAAACTAAAGCTCTGACAATGTGATATCCCATAATAAAACAGAAAGAAACTAAAGCTCGGACAATGTGATATCCCATAATAAAACAGAAAGAAACTAAAGCTCTGACAATGTGATATCCCATAATGAAAACAGAAAGAAACTAAAGCTCGGACAATGTGATATCCCATAATATAACAGAAAGAAACTAAAGCCAGGACAATGTGATATGCCATAATAAAAAGAAAGAAACTAAAGCTCTGACAATGTGATGTCCCATAATAGAACAGAAAGAAACTAAAGCTCTGACAATGTGATATCCCATAATAAAACAGAAAGAAACTAAAGCTCGGACAATGTGATATCCCATAATAAAACAGAAAGAAACTAAAGCCAGGACAATGTGATATCCCATAAAAACAAAAAGAAACTAAAGTTCGGACAATGTGATATCCCATAATAAAACAGAAAGAAACTAAAGCTCGGACAATGTGATATCCCATATTAAACAGAAAGAAACTAAAGCCAGGACAATGTGATATCACATAATAAAACAGAAAGAAACTAAAGCTCGGACAATGTGATATCCCATAAAAAATCCAGAAGGAAACTAAAGCTCTGACAATGTGATATCCCATAATAAAACAAAAAGAAACTAAAGCCAGGACAATGTGATATGCAATAATAAAACAGAAAGAAACTAAAGCTCGGACAATGTGATATCCCATAATAAAACAGAAAGAAACTAAAGCTCGGACAATGTGATATCCCATAATAAAACATAAAGAAACTAAAGCCAGGACAATGTGATATCCCATAATAAAACAGAAAGAAACTAAAGCTCTGACAATGTGATATCCCATAATAAAACAGAAAGAAACTAAAGCTCTGACAATGTGATATCCCATAATAAAACAGAAAGAAACTAAAGCCAGGACAATGTGATATCCAATAATAAAACAGAAAGAAACTAAAGCTCGGACAATGTGATATCCCATAATAAAACAGAAAGAAACTAAAGCTCGGACAATGTGATATCCCATAATAAAACAGAAAGAAACTAAAGCCAGGACAATGTGATATCCCATAATAAAACAGAAAGAAACTAAAGCTCTGACAATGTGATATCCCATAATAAAACAGAAAGAAACTAAAGCTCTGACAATGTGATATCCCATAATAAAACAGAAAGAAACTAGAGCCAGGACAATGTGATATCACATAATAAAACAGAAAGAAACTAAAGCTCTGACAATGTGATATCCCATAATAAAACAGAAAGAAACTAAAGCCAGGACAATGTGATATCACATAATAAAACAGAAAGAAACTAAAGCTCTGACAATGTGATATCCCATAATAAAACAGAAAGAAACTAAAGCTCTGACAATGTGATATCCCATAATAAAACAGAAAGAAACTAAAGCTCGGACAATGTGATATCCCATAATAAAACAGAAAGAAACTAAAGCTCTGACAATGTGATATCCCATAATAAAAACAGAAAGAAACTAAAGTTCGGACAATGTGATATCCCATAATAAAACAGAAAGAAACTAAAGCTCGGACAATGTGATATCCCATATTAAACAGAAAGAAACTAAAGCCAGGATAATGTGATATCACATAATAAAACAGAAAGAAACTAAAGCTCGGACAATGTGATATCCCATAAAAAAAACAGAAAGAAACTAAAGCTCTGACAATGTGATATCCCACAATAAAACAGAAAGAAACTAAAGCCAGGACAATGTGATATCCAATAATAAAACAGAAAGTAACTAAAGCTCGGACAATGTGATGTCCCATAATAGAACAGAAAGAAACTAAAGCTCTGACAATGTGATATCCCATAATAAAACAGAAAGAAACTAAAGCTCGGACAATGTGATATCCCATAATAAAACAGAAAGAAACTAAAGCTCTGACAATGTGATATCCCATAATAAAAACAGAAAGAAACTAAAGCTCGGACAATGTGATATCCCATAATATAACAGAAAGAAACTAAAGCCAGGACAATGTGATATGCCATAATAAAAAGAAAGAAACTAAAGCTCTGACAATGTGATATCCCATAATAAAACAGAAAGAAACTAAAGCTCTGACAATGTGATATCCCATAATAAAACAGAAAGAAACTAAAGCCAGGACAATGTGATATCACATAATAAAACAGAAAGAAACTAAAGCTCGGACAATGTGATATCCCATAATAAAACAGAAAGAAACTAAAGCCAGGACAATGTGATATCACATAATAAAACAGAAAGAAACTAAAGCTCGGACAATGTGATATCCCATAATAAAACAGAAAGAAACTAAAGCTCTGACAATGTGATATCCCATAATAAAACAGAAAGAAACTAAAGCTCGGACAATGTGATATCCCATAATAAAACAGAAAGAAACTAAAGCTCGGACAATGTGATGTCCCATAATAGAACAGAAAGAAACTAAAGCTCTGACAATGTGATATCCCATAATAAAACAGAAAGAAACTAAAGCTCGGACAATGTGATATCCCATAATAAAACAGAAAGAAACTAAAGCTCTGACAATGTGATATCCCATAATAAAAACAGAAAGAAACTAAAGCTCTGACAATGTGATATCCCATAATAAAACAGAAAGAAACTAAAGCTCTGACAATGTGATATCCCATAATAAAACAGAAAGAAACTAAAGCCAGGACAATGTGATATCACATAATAAAACAGAAAGAAACTAAAGCTCTGACAATGTGATATCCCATAATAAAACAGAAAGAAACTAAAGCCAGGACAATGTGATATCACATAATAAAACAGAAAGAAACTAAAGCTCTGACAATGTGATATCCCATAATAAAACAGAAAGAAACTAAAGCTCTGACAATGTGATATCCCATAATAAAACAGAAAGAAACTAAAGCTCGGACAATGTGATATCCCATAATAAAACAGAAAGAAACTAAAGCTCTGACAATGTGATGTCCCATAATAGAACAGAAAGAAACTAAAGCTCTGACAATGTGATATCCCATAATAAAACAGAAAGAAACTAAAGCTCGGACAATGTGATATCCCATAATGAAAAGAAAGAAACTAAAGCTCGAACAATGTGATATCCCATAATAAAACAGAAAGAAACTAAAGCCAGGACAATGTGATATCCCATAAAAACAGAAAGAAACTAAAGTTCGGACAATGTGATATCCCATAATAAAACAGAAAGAAACTAAAGCTCGGACAATGTGATATCCAATAATAAAACAGAAAGAAACTAAAGCCAGGACAATGTGACATCACATAATAAAACAGAAAGAAACTAAAGCTCGGACAATGTGATATCCCATAATATAACAGAAAGAAACTAAAGCCAGGACAATGTGATATGCCATAATAAAAAGAAAGAAACTAAAGCTCTGACAATGTGATGTCCCATAATAGAACAGAAAGAAACTAAAGCTCTGACAATGTGATATCCCATAATATAACAGAAAGAAACTAAAGCTGGACAATGTGATATCCCATAATAAAAACAGAAAGAAACTAAAGCTCGGACAATGTGATATCCCATAATATAACAGAAAGAAACTAAAGCCAGGACAATGCGATATGCCATAATAAAAAGAAAGAAACTAAAGCTCTGACAATGTGATGTCCCATAATAGAACAGAAAGAAACTAAAGCTCGGACAATGTGATATCCCATAAAAAAACAGAAAGAAACTAAAGCTCTGACAATGTGATATCCCATAATAGAACAGAAAGAAACTAAAGCCAGGACAATGTGATATCCCATAATAAAACAGAAAGAAACTAAAGCTCGGACAATGTGATATCCCATAATAAAACAGAAAGAAACTAAAGCTCGGACAATGTGATATCCCATAATAAAACAGAAAGAAACTAAAGCCAGGACAATGTGATATCCCATAATAAAACAGAAAGAAACTAAAGCTCTGACAATGTGATATCCCATAATAAAACAGAAAGAAACTAAAGCTCGGACAATGTGATATCCCATAATAAAACAGAAAGAAACTAAAGCCAGGACAATGTGATATCACATAATAAAACAGAAAGAACCTAAAGCTCTGACAATGTGATATCCCATAATAAAACAGAAAGAAACTAAAGCCAGGACAATGTGATATCACATAATAAAACAGAAAGAAACTAAAGCTCTGACAATGTGATATCCCATAATAAAACAGAAAGAAACTAAAGCTCTGACAACGTGATATCCCATAATAAAACAGAAAGAAACTAAAGCTCTGACAATGTGATATCACATAATAAAACAAAGAAACTAAAGCTCTGACAATGTGATATCCCATAATAAAACAGAAAGAAACTAAAGCTCTGACAATGTGATATCCCATAATAAAACAGAAAGAAACTAAAGCTCTGACAATGTGATATCCCATAATAAAAACAGAAAGAAACTAAAGCTCGAACAATGTGATATCCCATAATAAAACAGAAAGAAACTAAAGCTCGGACAATGTGATATCCCATAATAAAACAGAAAGAAACTAAAGCCAAGACAATGTGATATCCCATAATAAAACAGAAAGAAACTAAAGCTCTGACAATGTGATATCCCATAATAAAACAGAAAGAAACTAAAGCTCGGACAATGTGATATCCCATAATAAAACAGAAAGAAACTAAAGCCAGGACAATGTGATATCACATAATAAAACAGAAAGAACCTAAAGCTCTGACAATGTGATATCCCATAATAAAACAGAAAGAAACTAAAGCCAGGACAATGTGATATCACATAATAAAACAGAAAGAAACTAAAGCTCTGACAATGTGATATCCCATAATAAAACAGAAAGAAACTAAAGCTCTGACAATGTGATATCCCATAATAAAAACAGAAAGAAACTAAAGCTCGGACAATGTGATATCCCTTATAAACAGAAAGAAACTAAAGCTCGGACAATGTGATATCCCTTAAAAACAGAAAGAAACTAAAGCTCGGACAATGTGATATCCCATAAAAAAAAACAGAAAGAAACTAAAGCTCGGACAATATGATATCCCATAAAAAAACAAAAAGAAACTAAAGCTCGGAGAAAGTGATATCCCTTAAAAACAGAAAGAAACTAAAGCTCGGACATTGTGATATCCCTTAAAAACAGAAAGAAACTAAAGCTCGGACAATGTGATATCCCTTATAAACAGAAAGAAACTAAAGCTCGGACAATGTGATATCCCTTAAAAACAGAAAGAAACTAAAGCTCGGACAATGTGATATCCCATAAAAAAAAACAGAAAGAAACTAAAGCTCGGACAATATGATATCCCATAAAAAAACAAAAAGAAACTAAAGCTCGGAGAAAGTGATATCCCTTAAAAACAGAAAGAAACTAAAGCTCGGACATTGTGATATCCCTTAAAAACAGAAAGAAACTAAAGCTCGGACAATGTGATATCCCTTAAAAACAGAAAGAAACTAAAGCTCGGACAATGTGATATCCCATAAAAAAACAGAAACAAACTAAAGCTCGGACAATGAGGTTTGGCTTATGGTTTATGGTGTTTAACGCCACTTTCAACAATATTTCAGTTATATCGTGGAGGTGAGTTTTATTGATTGAGGAAATCGGAGTACCCGGAGAAAACCACCTACCTGTATCAAGTTACTGACAAACTTTATCACCTAATGTTGTATCGAGTACACCTCGCCATGAACGGGGTTCGAACTCACAACTTTTAGTGGTGATAGGCATTGATTGCATCTGTAGTTGTAAAACCATCTACCATCCGATCACGACCACTACGACCCCTCGGACAATGTACTATCCCATAGCAAAGAAAGAAACTAAAGCTCGGACAATGTGATATCCCATTAAAAAAAAACAGAAAGAAAATAAAGCTCGGAAATCGTGGTGGACATCACAAAGGGAATACATGACACATAGCGTTACTTTCAGCATTTTCCAGCTGAATCGTGACTACCGGGCTTATATACTAACATAGTGCTTTTAAGTCACATTGTGAAAAGAAAGTTGAAACAGTGATGGTCATCAATTTCACCAAAATCAACCAAACGAACAATCACCTCTTATCTTAACTGACTCACTTAACACACACCAAAAAAAAACACTACGTACAACAATAATAGTATGACGTTGGAAATCCTTCTACTGGTTTGGGACAGACACAAACATGTAGCGGGGATAACACAATTCATGGGATCCCAACCTTCCCCTCTTGATAACTGGATCTCTGGGACAACTGTTGGCAATACATAAATATTTGCGATATCATCCCATCCAAATTCTTTTTTGCAGTTCTGTTTTGTTCTCTTATACATGTATAATAAAACATAGATCGATAAAAGATTAACTCATCATTTGAAACCAAATTACATATATGTGGTATTTTTCTAAAATCAAGATATAGATTAATACAGATCACACATTCTCACATTTTCACAATTTCATTATAATCTCAAATGAAATATAAAACTGGTATAATATTTATGTTCGATGATTTAAGTGTATACGTACCGTTACAAAATCTAGATATACGACTAGGATTAATGGGTGTAGTTTGAAAGTAAGTATAAAATACCGAAATCAATATATTATCCCGCGCCCATGGCAAAATTGGCGAAGCCGCAGTTCTAAGATGAAATCAGTGGTCTCCAAAATGCCACATTTTTTCTATCGTATATTATGCGTTAGTTATCTAAACTTTAATTGTATCTGGTGTTTCAAACCTGTATTTGTTTTCGTGAGATATTGGATGTTGGATGAATATTCTGACGAGTGGTTACTGATCAATTTCCCCAGTGTACATATTTGTGTAGTTATAACCACTAAATTTGCCCCACTTAATTTATTATTTACTCTCGATGTGGATGTTTGAATATTCTTTTTATTTATTATCGATGTATGTGTCGATGTACCCACTAGTGATAAAATTATACATTTTTTTCAATTTCACGGACTTAGCAAATTTATATATTTTAACAGTCTTTTCTAAATTGTTGTTAATTCAGACTTTATTCTTTCAATTATCTGTGGGACATAATTATGAGTGGCCGTTCATGTCATTGGCGCGATAATATACGCGTATTATATTATATACGCGTTTGTTATATAGTAATAATTTTTTCCCTATTTAATCCTTTAAGAAACATCGTGCAATATATTCTCATATTTTACTCCTTGTCTCGCACATCTTTATAAATTCCGTGAAAAATACGGATGCGTTCCGAACGTCGATTTTCATATTTTACACCTTGTCGTCTGTAAACAAAAGATGGCGGAAGAAGACATCGCATATCTTCTAAGCAGAGGGGAATTAGCCGAACCCCTTGAAACTGAACAATCTGAAATCAATAGGCTTGTTGATAAAAGTAAAGTGAAAGATTTTATCGATCAACAAAAAAAGAAGTCAACGGTAAATTGCACGAAAAGAGACTTAAACATTGTTTACAAGTGGCTCGTTTCCAAAAATGAACTGAGATCGATAGAAAGTATACCTGCAACAGAATTAGATACACCTTTAATATTGTCACAGGGTGACTAATTTGATTTACAGACTTTCAAATTTGTATATGCTGACTCGTGAATCGGAATACCCACATTCTTTGAGGGACAAAGAATCTACTATACTATATTTGATTTTTCAACGAGGGCACTGTCTGCCAAAAAAATTCAGTTGAAAAAACTTGGAAAAGGACAAAAACCAAAAGCAGCGAAAGCAATAAGTGCTGATGAGGAGAACCTTATGTGGGAAGAAGGTCAACTAGGAGATAGTAGTCCAAGAACTTTAATATTTTCTGTTTGGTATTACTTTACGAAGTGCTTTGGTCTTCGAGGCCGAAATGAACATCGACAGCTTTTGTTAGGAGATGTTGTGTTAAAGAAGGACCCTGTAAACGGAGGGTACATGTAAAGTGCGAAACGAAATAGAAACGAAACGAAACGAAATCAAACGAAACGAAATCAAACGAAACGAAACGAAACCGATCGAAACGAAACGAAATGAAATTTTTCCAAAACGAAATGTAACGAAAAATTCAATATGGCATGAAGACTAAGAGGGTTTATAATATATTGATTATCCAAATTTAGAAGAGATTAATAAAGAAACGCGTTTTATGCGAGAAAAAAAAGAAGAAATATCACTGCACTGAAAATCAAAACTTAAATCTGAACACTGAAAGGCATCGACAAACGAGCCTGTGAATAGGGTTTTTGATTATTAGATTATTTGGCAATTTAAAAGTGATAATTTTATTTACAGGGGTAATTTTTCCTGATTATCTGATTCCCAAAGTCATTTCTGATTATATGAGTATCGCGTTTAAGGAAAAATTAATGATTACTGTGGCAAAACATGTGATTATATTAGTGATTATACGATCCCTGGCTACCCCTTACGCAGGGCCTCACAAACTGTTCAAAAGCTTTTTGAAGTTACCCCGCTGTATATTTACTGTCGCCGAGAGAAAACAATCAAAGGCGGTAATTTCCTTTGAAGAATGAAACTGAAAAAGTTGTTCAGCGGCTTGGCAATTTCGCACGCCCTGTGAACGATTTTTTAGCTTTTTAAGTCACGTACATCTTCGGCCCTTCAGTTTTATTCAGAATCCCAAGGCAGTGAAGTGTTTACACACCTTTGAAATCCAAAACACAGCCATAGACGAAACTGCAATTTACGATTACAGTTCGGTAAGAATATGTCTAAATGCAAATATACCTATAGCTACTTTCCTCTTTATAAACAGGTGGTGTAAAGCGAAGAAACCGTCTTTAATGAGGGTGAGGGGGATACCGATCCACAAGCACTCCACCACGGGATCCACCTTTTAAGAAGTTTGCCTAGAACAAGAAAAATCACATATTTTTTTTTACCTCTTTTCTGTTCAATAAAATAATGCTTATTTGATACAAAATACCACACTATCAATGTGGATTTTGTGCAGTGTCTGAAAAATGATATTTCCTAGTATACGGCGCAGTTTTCAGAGACTTCACAAAGTCGACCTTAATGGTATTTCATATCATATAAACATAATTTTATTGAATAGAAGAGAAAATATGTGATTTTTCTTGATATAGGCGAAATTCTCGAAAAGGGGGTCCACGAATCGAGTGTTTGTGATACGGGCGTATATAGATTTCCTAATTTCCACATTTTTAAGCAATTCCCATTCCAAATTCCCTACAATTTGGACAATTTTTTTCAATTCTCAATTACATTTATCAATTCCTTTTTGCCTTTTCAATTCCCTTATCCTTCAATATTTGCCACATGTTACCTATTTCCCGAAATCTTTACCTCTTTCCCATTACCCTCAAACCGTGCCAACTCTCCCTTTTATCCGTCCGTTCGTTCGTCTTCGCCGACATATTTTACATCAACATTTATTTCTAATTCAGCCGATGGTTTAGTATACCCCTCCACACTAAGTGGCGAGGTATTATGTGATACACTTCGTTTGGTTTGATGTGTATGTGTCCGTCCATCCTCTGTCTGTCCCCAATGGTTTCCAGATACATTTTGTATAACTTGAGAACGGATTTCAAATTTTGGTACCATAAAATACAGATCAAGTTCGAATTTCAGTGTGATCAGATAATTGGTTCAAAAGTTGTGATAGTTTGAAGACTGAAAATATGTGAAACGTTGCGGGGTATGAAGATCCAAGGCAAACAGTTTTTAATATGCTATACTGGGGATGAACTGTTAATCAAATACAATGGGGTTCACCTACGATTTTTACGCTAATAGGTGGCGCATGTGTTCCATCAGTTATTACTTTCGGAACTCCTCGGCTAGCATCAATAACGTAACTAATGTAAACTACGATATTGATTTACAAAAAATGTATATGTATTCGTGTAAAATGCCACAAATGGTGTGTTTAACAAGATGAGGGTAGCTATCAAGAAGACTGACCATGCGACGAGAGGTCCGTGGACGCCAGGGAAATACGACGTGGTTTGCTCGGCACATAATGACATTTCAAGCCCAATCAAGGACATCGGCTTCTCAGAGTGTCGGGATTATTATGTTAGATGTCTTCCAGTGTTGATTGAATAAAAAGTTTATATAACTTTTACTTAAGGAATGGCTCCTCTAAGCATAGTGTTCAATATATTTAATAAGACATAAAACACTAACCAGTTTACTACTGAGGGGGGGTTGGGGGTTTTTAGAATAAAAATCGTTTATTTTCCACTATGTCCAAATTTTAAAGTAGACCTGAATACACCTCAGCCCTAAAAAAATATTGCTTGTTTAGGTTAACTCGACCCTACCTAAAATTTAGTGCCTAAAATCCTAGCTATTTTATTAGTTTTTCTCAACAAGCACAGTCTTGGAACATCTGCATGCCCAATATATCCAATGCAAAAAAAAAAAAATACTGGTCACCTTTACCTAACCTTTTTCACAGGGTTACTGGTAACACTAAACACACAATTATTTTTTAGGTCTCGTATGCATGTATCTTTTACCTCATATATGTATAAAAAATATTTTTGATCTACCTGATGCTTGAAAAAAAAATGGATTCTCTACTGACAGACATAAAAAATCCCATACCCCCCTCCCTCCTTCACTAATAAAATTGTTGGTGTCTAATAAAGAAAACAAGTGAGTGGGAAGACATGTCACTCCACTCAGGCACATTAATTAATATTCCGATTCCTAGCCGGCCAGTCTTTGTTCTTACTTGCATGCTTTAATAGTAGAGAAGCAACAAATACCAATTTTATAGTCTTTGGTTTGACCAGACTGGGGCTCTATCCCATGGATCTAACACACTCAAGGCGAGAATGCTAACCATTACACCACCGATGAGATAGGAAACCATTTTGTCAACAGACCATTGAGACCAATAACATAATACCACCACAACAAAATTTCTGTGGTCGTATAAAAATCACACTGAAAAAGGAGCAGTCCTTCAAAATTTTCATTAAGCAAGGGACTTGTGCCCAAGTTGCTTAGTTGAAGTTAGTTAATACAGTCAATATCATCAAACACACATTAATAAGATCATAGATTAGCTTCCATTCAGATTTGAACTGACATCTTTTCAACTTATTGAAATGTACTACCTTGTACTATAGAAGCCATAATGATTGTAATATTACACAAAGTACACATACAGATAAATAAACCACTCAAACAAGTACTTCAAAAGCATCTTGTACAAAGGACTGTATTTAAGACATATTATTAACTACAGATGTACATGTATTTTAATCTTCACCATAGGATAGTTAAATGTTTAAATTGTGTATGTATTGACACTGATTACATCAGGTAATAATATTCATTAAAAAGTTGTTAATGTTTTCGTGATTCATGAAACCTTTTTTTCTCTCTAGCTACTGTTAGTAGCGACTAGCCCCTTCGCTTAAATAGTCTTAAACTTAAAGGGTCAATATATTACTTTAATAACAATATATGATATAAGTATACAAATATAACATGACAAAAAGACAAATATTTAATGGCTGACAAAAAATTAGGAGTACCCAGAAAACTGAAGACTGAGACGCACAAACAACTAAAAATCCTGACTGACATGAACTCAGATGCTCCATATGAGTCTGCAGTTCGAACTTCACTAATACCACTTCATGGGTGAAAGAGCTGGGGGCAATTGCCCTCCCTACTTTTAAAAATTGAGGGAGAGATAGTTTTGGCATTAAATTTAAGAAAAAAAACTTTTTTACTTTAGTATGGAAGCATATATTGTCCATTTAGCCAAGGGTATAAGGATATTTGGACAAGGGTATGCTTTGAAACCATAGTGACTTTTTTTTTTATTGCTGCACAGTTGAAAATATACCAGAAAAATAAGGAATACATTGTTTGTACAAATTTCATAAAGATGTATACCGAATGTAATGAGCATCATTTAAATTAGTATATTTATTGAGGTAATTACACATGATTGTGTATTTATATTTCAAAGATAAAAAAAATTGTGAATTATTTTTTTTAAATGTGAAATGTTTCTTAAAAACATATGAGGGTATCCCTATTGAAAGCCCCATAATTTCTTTCTATTGAAAATATGCCCCGTTTTTTCACATTCTGAATGATGACATGTATATGATGCTTTCAGTGTGTTGTTTTTGAATATTTAATAAAAAGAAAAGGTGTGTAAAAGGTTGGGCAAGTTTTTTTAATAAAAAGGATTTTTTTTCCTAACCTATGCCTGGATATGAATCCCATCTGGTTTTATAAAGGCAAAATCTTCTTTTTCAATTGTAATGGATAGCATAAATATGACAAATTCTCCTGGTCTTGTCTCTGAATCCTGTCACGAAAGCACATGTATTCAAACTGATCCGTCATCATAATTTTAATGATGTTTTATTTTCAGTCGGGGCAACTTGGACATTCAACAAATACAATAATATTGAAAAGTAACGAACATAAATCGTATGCTTGGGTTTTCAGTGTAATATGTACCTTTCAATCAGGTAAGTTTTTCGAACGTTTGTCGATGCATTCCGGCGTAGTATATCATATTCGAGCTTCGGCACTGACCCCCCAGCTGATCGCCGTCCGCCATCTTGGAATCGAATAACTGATAGTCCACATGCGCCACCTGTCGGGAATGGGATAGGTGAACCCCATTAGTTCTAAGATTTCATTTTTACTAAACCCACTGTCAAAAGAGGGTACCTGTAAAGTGCGAAACGAAATAGAAACGAAACGAAACGAAATCAAACAAAACGAAACGAAACCGAACGAAACGAAACGAAACCGATCGAAACGAAATGTAACGTCGTTTCGTTTCGTTTCGATCCGTTTCGTTTCATTTGATTTCGTTTCGTTTCTATTTCGTTTCGCACTTTACAGGTACCCGTAAACGGACGAGGATTTTTGGAATATTCAGAACGAATGACAAAAACGCGAGATGGGACAGGTAAAGAAAATAGAAAAGTGAAACCGAGATTATATGGAAATGGAACAAAACGTGATCCCTTGGAATTATATAAAATTTATTCGGAACGTCGTCCAGAAAAGGCAATGAATCCGGACTCACCGTTTTATTTAACATGTATTCCATGGACTCGAATTGATTCTGGCATTTGGTATTTTCCTAGACCAACGGAACAAAATACATTGGGAAATATCATGCCAATGGCAGCTGAAGAGTGTGGTATGGACAGAAAAACAAACCACAGTGTTCGCAAGACTACAATTAAAACACTTAGAAAAGCTGGTGTCGCAAGAGATAAGATAAAACATGTCACAGGACACAAAAGTGCGACCTCTATTGAAGCGTATGATGACGTACTTTCTGATGATGAACAATGTGATTATTCTGATGTGTTAACTGGTGCCAAATCGTCTATTGTACCAGTCACCAAACAATCAAATGAACTTGTTTCTAAGAAATCGTCTACTATTACAAAAGAACCAAATATTGGAACAAATAATTTCAACACTGCCATAAGTACACCTTCAGTACAACCTGCTTCCATTATGTCAGAAAAACCTAAAACCTCAAATCCTTTGTCAAACTTGAACGACTTATTTGGACAAGGATCGGTATTGAATAACTGTACGTTCAACAAATTTTACATAAATTTCAACGTTCCAACAATGTCACAGCCGTCTTGTGATTATAATCCACCAAGAAAATACAGGAAGATTTTACCAATTGACTCCTCTGATAATTCACAGGACTAAGCGATTGTATTATTGTTGAAGTTTATCATGTTTATTATTCATGTTTCAGTTACAATATTAAATGAATTAATTAAATAATATGTATTCATAATATTTTCCTAGTTTTCCCAAAACATCATATTACACTAGTGCAAATATCAAATATTTGACCTAGTGTAATATAAGAACAATACACGAAAATTACATTTCAGCAGGTAAATAATACTTCAGGAACACAAACAAATTATTACTACAGTATATAATAAAAGGGTTATTGCATGAATATTATACAAATACAGCCTTTCTATGAAGTCGATACAAGTTTATATCGACCGAGGACGTAGTCAGAGGTCAATATACATCTCTAGGTCGATATACAACTTGTATCGACTGAATAGAAAGGCTGTATTTTTTATATTATTAATTGATAATTTTACTGTCATTTGATTTGCTCAATGCTCATCACATATTTGTTATATTATTAATAGCCACGCAAATCATGAAACAGAAAATCTACAAATGGATATTTAAATATTAAAATTTTGAAATTTTATGAGGGAGAGGCAATTGGCCCCACATTATATTAAAAAAAAATGTTTGACATAGAATAAAAACAATTTACTGATTTAATTGTTATATAAACAAATTTTCAAAAAATATATCTTTCCTGAAGTTAGGTGCGTTATGACGTCATAATGACATCATAATTAGACGGATAATGCTAAAAATGGACTATAAACGACATATTTAATGTACATTTTAGCTATTTTATATACCTCCACAGTCTTCCACCAACACCAAATTGAGGAGTTGTTTTGAGTATAGAGGGTTAATGATTATATCAAAATATTTTGTTGGTGGAGGATTGTGGAGGTTGTTAAATATTAATTTATATATAACCTCAGCCAGACCCTTAAAATCAATATTTTCACTCTTCTTATTGTATATATATGAGACCATTATATACACAATCTCTGTACATTTCATGATTCATTTCAAGTAATGAAATTCATCAGTAAATAACTTATGTTTCTGTAAATAATTGTATTTATTTTAAATACAGTTTGTGTACATTGAAACCAGGAGACAAACTCAGTGCATGCAATCCGGCGTCAATGCCATATACAGAACTGGGGACTACAAGTGCCATATATGGCCCCATATTTAAAGGACTAGTGACACGATTTTACAAAAAAAAATATTATTGTTCAGCCGACTTTTATTTTATGGTTAATTAATAAATAAAAGCAAAAAAAGTCGACAATCCTTGACTAATTAGTAAATTTCTCACTTTTTTGTTACCGTGGACGCGATCTGATTAATATTAATGAGATAGTTGGTCACGTGACATTATGACGTCACTTGTTCTTTTGGAACAAAATGGCTGGATAAACCAGCTTTATGAAACCGGAAGAGAGGCCATATTTATTTCATGAAGCCTTGTGTCTGAGATATTTTTGTATCGCTGAATTGAACATGATCTGGTGAAATTATTGACTTGAAATTCAGTAGTTGGTTTTAAATCAGAATTTTATATTTATTTATATCACAATTGGTAAGTTTCGATGTAAAATCAGGTAAAAATTATACATGCAAGTTCGTCTTCATTGATCAACGCATATTGTGGTATAGCGGGTAATTTGAGGCTATAGAACAAAAATAAAGGTGTCATTACAAGGATTTTAAAATGACCGATTGTTTAATTTATTATATAATTCAGATGTTTTAACATTGTTTTATTTGATTATTATTTTTTAGAATGAAAATAATGCTTAAATTGCATTGTTTTACAAACCAACATGTCACATGACTCACAATGCTTCTGGTTAAACATAGCCACAATGTTTGGTTGAAAGGTTAATGATATGCATATATGTATATATCCATATCACCAATAACACTTGGTCATTAGCTGCCTGTAATATCACTCATAGTCCAAATAACTCCAGGAAGCTATAATTTTCATTAGCAATTTTTAGATCAGCTTCCTCCTGTTAATACAGAAATTAATGCGACCTAAAAAATACAAATCTCTGGATTGCTGGAAGATTCATTAATTTGACTAAAAATAACACTATGATCATGGTTGATTATTACTAATATAAATATAATCATGATAATTGTTAAATAATAAAATTTTAATTACAACCTAATTGGGCCATTTTAATTGGATTAATTAATGTCCTTTGATGTTTCAAATAGTTGGTATTTATAATTTAAGGAATAATACCTTTGATCTTGCTTTAACTGTATTAACTCAGTTACAACAACACAAGCTATAAATCATGTTCATCAAAGATTATTAACAATTTGATGCCATCTACAAAAATGTATGATCATCTATAAAATGTAAATTATGACATGTTGTTTTATCAATTATTATATATCCTGGTATTGCATATTTTTATTTACGAACAGTATTCTTAACAATACTGGAATATGATTTTATACCAGTATTGTATTTTTTTTTTGTAAAAAAATTACAATACTGGAATAATTTTTTATACCAGTATTGTGATTGCAAAGTACAGGAGATCCAAGGAATATAACAATGCAGATCAAAGAGATGGCTAACTTTATCATGTATGTACCTGTAGAATTCGTTTTCTCAAATAGCTACATGTATTTTGATTTAAACTTGAATGCAATAATTATAAAACTGCATGATGAAGCCATCTATATATATTCCTTTTAGCATCGTCCCCTGGTGTCTTCTGCTGAAGGGCAACCGATGTGCTTGCCTTTCTGCTTTAGACACAGGGAGGATATAAATGGCTCATACCTGTACCTCAAAATTAAGGGTTGACTATCATCCTTTTAACACCGTCACCTGGTGTCTCCTGCAGAAAGGTTATCATTGTGTTTGCCTCTCTGTTTCAGACACGGGTAGGATACAAATAGTCGGCTCTATCTATTTATTTATCATCATATTTATATGATACATATATCATAGCTGGATGTATTAAAACATATCAACCACACTGAGCATATAAATGACATGTTATAAGTATATGTAATTGTATCTTTGTCTTTGTTAAACATATGTTATGTTTTAAATAATTATATATGTGAATATTCATGCCCCTCGTGGGCCTATATTTGGTAAATAAAGTATCTTCTTCTTTTATACATGTATACATATCGAAACGACAATGCATGAGAGATACAGGATCAGATGAGTGTCAAATTCTGTTACTCCTCTATTGATATCAACATGTAGTGTTCTACATGCAAGACAAAACAGCAATATATATACCTTAGTACTACATAGTACTACAAAGTTTGTGATTTGACTGAGAAAGTGATGTACAGTATCAAACGAGGGAGGTACAATCAAAGTACCGGTATATATCTTAAATAGAGAATTCTTTTAACATATAACATAAGTTTGCCTTAAAACACTGGTACCTCTTTTGAGACATCATCTATTTTTTTTAAATGTCATATTATTTTAGAATTTCTGTTATTAAGTACTATACTGTTATTTTGTTACAGCTGATGGATTCCAGAATGGTTGTCAGGAACTTGGTAGCAAATACAACATGAACTGGATGTTGGCTTAGAAGTCTTTCAGATGACAGATCAAATTCCAACATAGGAGGACCATTGCTATGACTAATTTTTACGATATTTAAGCTTTCATTTCAAGTCATCAAAGACTTCATCCTAAATTTGATGTTGTTGAGTTTTTGGGGGGTTTTTTGGAGGGGAGGGGGGAGAAGGGGTGAAAGGATTTTTTTTAGCTGAAAATAGACAACTTTTCATGTGACATGAGTAATTAGTTAATTTTTTATAAATTTAACAGGAACCTTATTCATCGGAATACGTTAGCTGAGATCTGGAAGGGAGGTTTTTTTTAATTTAAAATTAATTTATTGAGACATTACATGATTTTGGAGGAAGTTTCCTTGTACAAATACTTTAACTAAATCAATAAAAAAAATTGAGGTTATTTGATTATCATTTTGTTTTAAAAACCTTTTCTTTTATTAAATATTAAAAACAAGGATTTTATCTGTATTAATAATTTTACATTGTTTATGACATCACATACATGTACATGTAGTAGAAATAACCATATATATGCAACTTATTTGAAGACATTTTCATAGTTCAAAGATGTAGGATAAAAGACTGTTATTATGGATTAAGACTCAGATTTTCTAATAAAAAATTGATTTTGAAATTTTGCCTATGTTTATTATATTTTATTGACAACAAAGTTGATGAACTAAATTAAAAATAATGACTGCAATCTACATTTGTATTAATAACTACCATCCAGTTTGGTGACCAACATCATACTTACTGAATATTGATTGAATGAATTACATGTATTTTCTGATATATTTGGTTTGTTTGTTTGATCGTGTTCAACGCCACTTTCAACAATGTTTCAGTTATATTGTGGTGGTCAGTTTTATTGGTGGAGGACCCCGGAGAAAACCACCGACCAGTTGCAAATCACTGACAAACTTTATCACAAAATGTTGTACACCTCGACCTGATTGAGATATATTATGTAGGATTATTTTCTAAGTTATGTCTTGTCTGGCTGCTGCAAAATATAGCAAAAAAGTATTCCACATATTCTGGTTAAAAATTATATATATTTTTTGTCTATTTTCAAAAAGTCGTAATACATTGTTGTACTAATAGGTAGAATGAAGAGTTAGGGTTATGGTGTTTAATGCCACAGTCAACAAAATTTCAATTATATCATGGTGGTCAGTTTTATTGTTGAAGGAAAATGGAGAAAAACACTGACAAACTTTATCACATAATGTTGTATCAAGCACACCTCCCCACGAGCAGGATTCGAAATCACAACGTTAGTGGTGATAGAAACTGATTGCACAGGTAGTTGTAAATCCAACTAGAATACCAACACGAAATAATGGCCCTAGGTAGAATGAACCATATATACAGGATCTCCCTTAAGCCAATTGAGCCCCACTGAAGTTGCATACTCTCAGCTGTTCAAGTACACACAAACAAAAACACTAGGTTTTACAGAGAACAGCAATGATTATTATTATGTTATGGGGTCCACACCTCCTAAGGTGACCTTGCATATGTATTTGTGATAAGAGTAAAATTAATATCCAACTTGGCTAATACCTTCTGTGATTTTTCGCCTGTTACCCCTGTATACTTGTCCAGATTTGATTTGATTTGATTTTTGGTGTTTTAACTCCACTTTCAACAATATATCGGCTATATCATGGCGACCAGTTTTAGTGGTGAAGGAAGCCGGAGAGAACCACCGACCACGGGCAAGCAACTGGTAGACTTTATTACTTGCTGCTGCGAGTCGACTGCACTCTTTTTAGCTCACCTTGCCAAAGGCAATGTGAGCTTTTGCCATCACTTGGCGTCCATCGTCCGTTAACTTTTCACATTTTAATCTTCTCCTCTGAAACCCCTCAGCCAAATCAAGTAAAACTTGGTAGGAAGCATCTATGGCAGGTCCTCTATAAAGTTGCTCATTTATTTCCGATCCATTAACAAACATGTTCGCCATAGACAATTCTTGTTTCTGATTGGTTGATTTCTAAACAAATCATCTCCGCTGAAAGCGCTTGGCCAAATGAATCGAAACTTGGTAGGAAGCATCCTTGGAAGGTCCTCTATCCTGAATGCTAATTTAATTCCGATCCGTTAACAAACATGGCTACCACAGGCAATTCTATGTTCTGATTGGTTGATTTATAAAAATCTTTTTCTCTGTAACTGCTTAGTCAAATAAAGCGAAACTTGGTGGGAAGCACCTATGGAAGGTCACGTGCTGTATTGAGTTTCCTCGAAGCAGAATGAAAGGTGAGCGACAGGCTCTGCCCCTATTAGTATGCATATCAATGATTCTTGATATATAGGAATACAAAGAAAGTATACTACAGGTTAATTTTTTGTCACACTGGTTAAAAGTTTTGCATCTGGAAAATCTTCTTTTCATTTTAAATCAGGATCCTCCCAACAGGAATAACAACTCTTCTTAGTATTTTCATGTAAGTAACTGTATGCAACATTAGTGTCTGGTACAGAAGCTAGATTACAAATTAAAAAATACCACTTTTGGCATGGAACATAGTTATTTTAATTTAATGCTTTATTTATTTCAAGAGGATTGCAAACAGCCTGAAGGCTACAAAGTTGGTCTCCTCAACATACATATGATACAAGACAAGACAATACAACAGACTATCTCACACTCATTCACTCATAATAGTTAATACAAATTATATTTTCAATAGCAATTTAAAATATTTACAAAGCATAGAATCTATAGAAATCTATTGCTATTTTCAATGAATTCATATACACACTGAAATATAACTATGTTATCATCCATAGATAAATCATCACTTCCTTGGAAGAAAAAGCTCAACTAAACATGTTTATTTCATTTTTGAAACTATTTAAATTCACATTTGGACAGAGCAATGATTTAATCTTGTGAAAAAGTGTTTTTCTTAATTCATCATATTTATCACAGTTAAATAAAAGATCCTGTGGAAAATACATACAAACACTTCTTCTCAGAAACCACTTCAAAGTTTATAACCAAATTGTGTATGGGATCATATTGTGGGCTTTTATATAAAATTGTGGTGTCAATTGGAAATGCAAAAATTACCTCATCATGGAACATGATTTAGCAAAGGACCCTGCTTCTACCAAGCTATTGGGTATTTGAAAAAATTATATGATGCATGAATTATCCTTTAGTGCTCATCATTTTCGCCTGGTTAGGGTAATATGAAAATTAGTTAAAAAGACATTTCACCATTATTAAAATGAAGTTGGACAAATTTGCAATATCTGCATGAGCACTGGCTTAGGACAGGCAAAATTGCAGGCTAATATGATAAGTCACAGCAGGTAACTGGTCACAGTGAATGCATACACGTTGATAACAACATCGGGAGTAAAGCTAGACAGAAGGTTGCAAATGTTTCTGAAGAAAGGACTACATTATATATTTATACATGCATAGTAGGAAATCAATGGTAACTGTAACAAATGAAATATTTAAATGGTTTTTTTTATTAAGGCAAAAATACTTTCCCGATCCCTTCAATGATTCATTTAAAGACGGGTGAGGGTATTCCCTCAGTATTATTATTATATATAACCAAATGCATTATCCTACACAGAATTCAATATCATGTATCACGTTTTGAACACCAAAACATTCTCTGTATCCTTGCTGAGACCCTCTTCATGGTATTAAGACGCTATATAATGCTAATCCGCTCATTCTCCAAGGGTAGACCTATATTACAGATTTTTTATTTTAAAAAATCGCAAATGCTTGAAAATAGCGTTTATCATTGTTGGTGGTTATGAAGAATAAATGCGTAAAAGAACAAACCCACTAAACAGCTATATTCCTAAAATTTGAGTTACCCAAAAGCAAGTGATAAAAATACCTATTTTGGATGTTTAATTGAAAAGGAAACAACTTTTAATTAAAACTAAGAACGTTTAATTAACAACTTAGTAAAGTAAAAATAAACGAAGTGTCGAAAGAGCATTGGAAGATAAAAATATATTTTTCTGTTTTATTTTTAAGAACATGGAGAAGTGGCATATTATTTCAACCAAATATTACTATTTTTGACATTTATATGAAGAGAAAAACGTGTATACATGTACATTTAAAACTATCCCATTTCTAAAGAAGATCAACAATAATGAATAAATAGCATTCATAACATAGGTAAGAAGAGTTTGAAGATACAAAAGCGGTTATCATAATCCGTAAATCGAAGGAAAGACAACACAATGGCCTAAAGAAAAAGAACAAAAAAATTATCATTTCAATATTAATGATTATTGTACATAGTTTTCTTGGTTCAAAATATCTGCATGTGCACACATTTGAAAACTTCTTTTCTGCACATACGAGAATAACAAAATTAATTTATTATCTTTATTAAGAAATTTTAAACTTCTGCATTGCTTAAATGAGCACTTAAAGGTAATATTTTGGGACTTTTTTTTCCTTTTACTGAAAATTATCAATTTTTAGATAAGGTTCTTTTTTAATACATTTTTGAATATACAGAGACGTGCCAAAAGTATTCGGTCACTGTAATTTTTTACTATATATTTCATATAAAACACAATTTTTCAAAGCATTATTCCATTGTTCGATTTTGATGAAAGTTTTACCAACAGAAGCGAGAACGTACGAAGTTTTCTGTGATTATTTTAAAATATTTTTTGGAAGCACAGATTTTAAATATTCATGATTTAAACACAAACTTAAATTATTTGTCTTCAAATGTACTATCATTGTATTGTATTTTTGACGTTCAAAATTTAGTTTTGTGTTTAAATCGTGAACTCATAAAAATTATAGATTATAAAATTATGCTAAAATTACAGTGTAAAACTACATTTAATCATGTTTTTGTTGGTAAAAAAATCATCAAAATCGAACAAGAGTCGACTTTGGAATAATGTTTTTAAAAAATGTAGTTTTATATGAAATATATAGTAAAAAAATCAGTCACCGAATACTTTTGGCACGTCTCTGCGTATAATAAAAAATAGATTCGTAATTTTCCATTCTTTTACTATTCCAAAACTTTAATTTAATTTTCTATAAAGTTATTTTTAACACTATTTTAATTTCAAATATATTTCCGTCCTCTTCAAAGGCCGCGCCTTCTCATATCAATAATATTCAGTTCAAAGTTCTTATTTGGTCATCCGTACATCCCAGTAGTTGACCAATGAGATCTACAAGCGCCGTTCCTCGCGTGATTTCTCAGTTGGAAGATATATTCCGAATGCACCACCCTACAAGGAATAATTATTGTATACTTCACAATGAGAAATACGAAAAACCTCGAACGAAAATCTTCCGCAGATCGTGTAACGTGTTTCCTTCCCCTATACTATAATCCCCTGGATAAAGACACGAGGAAGTTATTCACACGGAGGAAAGCATCGACATGAACATTGATGAAGCTGTTTCTGATATACGTCCGTACCAGTTTGAGCCTTTGTTGGGCACTGCCAGTGTTGTTTTCAACGAAGAAAGTTCAGATTCCGACTCGGACATTGACCTTGACCAACACTCGCAAAACCAAGATCGATTGATAAATACAACCTGGTAAGACGCATACAATTAATATTTTTTGTTATATTATTTGCAGGAATGTATTATATGATTCTTCTTTTTTGCATTTCGCTGATACGAGTTGAACTAGTGGTAAATGAAAGGAAAATAGGATCAATTATTCATGTAGAAAATGGGGAGGGGTCATCATGCTCTACACCTTCTGTTTACATAGTAACCCATTTATTTCACTGTAATTTATAGAATATATAGTCACAGGTGATTCAGTGTACTATTCAGGTTCTCTGCCCTTGGTAGAAGTTGTTTATAAATTATATTCTGCAAATGTCAATATTCAGAACGTAAACTGAACAGAAAGTAATGTTTACAGTCCCGGGACGTGAGTGTACCCGTGAGTGGCACGCACTCTCATCTATGCACTTTTGGGCTGCTAAAAGTGTTTATACGTATGCTGTGGTAAAATAATAGTGAACAATATTTTATAATTTAAAGGTGTGGTTTCATTATTCTTGATGACAATCATGTCATGTGCAAAGTGTAAACAACTGTTGAATTCCTTACACAGCTCAGGCATTTTAAATTACTTTATTACTGACTTTCTTTTCGGCACATACAAAGCTTTTTTTTTTCAAGACATACTTGGAGATGTAATCTGCATTAATTTATTTAATCATTTTAGGTGCGAGTGTGAGTCAGCAGAAGAATGCATCTGTTGTCAAGCTATTTCGACAGTGATCATCAACATGGAAGACGGTGATATTTCCTGCATAACAGAACATGACATATTTGTTGCCAATTGTCTGAACCGACATGTACTACATATCAGCATGCTGGAGTACTTAGAAAATGTGGGACCATTAGATGACAATGAACCAATAAATGAGTAAGTAGCTGTAGAATTTTTTATATAGCTGAAAGATTGCTGCAGTGACGTTAAATAGTAGAAAAAAGGATGAGACGACGACCCCTAACCAACAAAAATAAAAAACAAAAAGAGGACACTGCCCAGGGGTTTCAAAGTGGGCCGGTACCCGGTACTTTTACCCGCCTGAGATCGTGTATAGTACTGGCAGAAATTACTGAACCCTCCAAAATTAGCGGTGGTCAAAACCACAAGTACGATGGCCGATAGGCTTGTGGAATATTTTTCATAAAAAATTAATGATCACGTCAATTGCTGAATTCTCGCATTCAAATCGAACAACTGCGTCACGACCAAGTTGGTGGGATATTCCCTGTTTTAAAAATAACTTTCCCTTAGAATCGTAAATAGCAGTTTGCGCATGCGGTAAATAGATATGTTTTCGCCCCAATATCTTTTCATCCTTGTGTAAAACTCGGACCGGAACAAAGCTGACATCATTTCAAAATAAAAAAAATGACCGATTACAAATTATGTTCAAACACAATTTAGTGTAATTTCCAGTAATATAAGTATGATCATTATGTATTATGAATATATGACTACATAATATTTTGTGCGATTTTTTTTATCCATTTAAAACCCAGGGTCGAATCATTCTGGGGCGTACTGTCTTGATGCTTAACTCCGTCCATATTGTTTAACTTCCGGTATAAAAAAATAAAAACATATGGCTAATTTATTTACATATTTTGACGGGGCCCTACCGCGGTTGTTCACAGAAATGAAAGTGTGCTGAAAAACATTTTTAAAAGGGGGTACGAGGAGATAAGGGATAGAAAATTACTAGAAATCTTGAAAAAGGACCGGACATGGTTCAAATACGAATTACATTGTAATGTCAAAACGCCGACCCCCTTTTTTTCCAAAATAATTTAACTTTTGTGATTCAAATGTTAATAAATGTCTTCCCGCGAATTGTTTTTGTTCGAACATTTTTTTTGCACATATGTCGTGAAAGTAACAATATATATTGTTTTTGTTTAATTATATTTGTATTGATCTATTAAAATTATAAATTTTATTAAAGATTGATTGCAAATTAAATTTATATGTTTCATCAAGGACGTATTCTATATACGTCCTTGGTTTCATTAATTATGACACTTATATGTCTTGATCCGTGCCAATGGTCTTTGATGAGTTTAATTACTGGTAATAAAGTAAAAAAAACACAAGCCAAGATATTGTGAAAAAGAAAAGGACAAAGCCAACAAAAGAATTTTGAGAAGTTTAAGCTTTGATAACAATGGCTTGGTAAAGCCTAGCTGCGGAACCGTAGCTCTTTATGGTCCTTTTGGTTTTTTTTTAAAGATATGGCAGACTATCTATGAATAATCTTGGCTGAAGTCTGTAAACTGAAATAATCAATAAAGAAATTTGGGGGGGGGGGGGGAGAAATCCAGGCATTATGCATGGTCTTCACTCTTGGTGAAATCTGAACTCTAAAGTTAATGGGATTTTTCTTTCAATAACACTTAATGTTTTGCAGTCTCTGAAGTACATTTTTTGGTCCACAAAATGCTAGATTTCAGGAACTTCCGCCCCCTGGACCCCTTACGGCCCTCAGCCTAATTTTTTAGGTACCTCATAAAATTTAAGAAGTACCTCCTATTATAAAAAACTTTGAAACCCCTGCACTGCCCAGTCATCAATGCGGTGAATAAAATCTCACTCGACGGCAAGCTCTTATTGGTCCCTTTAATAAAAATGACAAATTTTGTATAAAACTACCACTCATTTGACAAAGACATCCCAAATTCAAATAATGTACACAAAACAGTAAGAGACAGGACCATTACCAAACAGTTTCCTGACTTGGAACAGGCCCATAAAATGCAGTGTTAAACCGGTTTGTGGGATCCCAACCCACACCCCATTAAACAAACAAACAAACAAAACTTTGTGACATGTTGAAGGATGTCCTTTATTACTTGTTTACATTTGTGAGATAAAACACAAACTGTATTATATACATATATATTTATTATGATTCAATTAATATCGTACAAAATGCATAACCCTCCTCCTTTTTCCACCAGCACTGTCATAGTCCTTAGATCATACACTGCCATGCTTATACTGGCATAAAGCCTGATTTTTCATATGAAAAACCCTGGTATAAACATGGAATGGAAGTCAATTAGGGAGAACCGGTAGAATTATAACTGAGGTATAATAAATTAGTTTTATAATGTAATAAAATAGTTCTACTTTTTTTCTTCAGGAAATATCAATTCATGGCATACAGTGGATTAGGAGACGTCTTGGAAGAAACAACAGAATTTATTTAACCAGCATGTGTAGTTATGAAAATTAGACAGACATTTCCATCAGAACAATATTGTGGATTTAAATATGCACAAGTGTAATTTTAATATATTCAAAATTATTCAGTGTCAATGGACAAAACATCATCTGTGATATTCACAATTCAATGTCAATGGATAACACATCATCTACGATTTGTGAATTTGTTGCATATTGTTACATATTAAAACGTGAACGATGTCTTTCAACTAATTGTCTCTTGTAAAACTGAACAAATTCTGATGTTAACAGAAGTGGAATGTGGTTGTTCATGATCTGGATGTCATCGGTAGCATTCGAGTTTGTTGGACACTCCACTTTTCTTCTTTCTATTACTGCCTGTTTTATCAGTCACATAACCTGTAAATAAAAATAAATTTTTAAATATCCAAATAAAAATATAGTTTATTGGTTATTACTTGAATTTGAATTTTGGTGTTTAACGCCACTTTCAGCTATATCATGACGACCAGTTTTAGTGGTGGAGAGAATCACCGACCCTGGGCAAGCAACTGGTAATTTATATCGCTTGCAGCTGCGAGTCGAGTGCACTTTTTATTGTAATTTACAAAGCTGGGCGCAAACCCACACCGTATTGGTGATGGGCTTGTATGAGTTGTTAGATCCAACGACCTAACTCATTGTGCCACCCGGGCCCATTATTACTTGAATAAACTTTCACTTTACAAACATACGTTGCAATTGTTTTTGGTTCCAGTTTGCATGAAAACATCTCGTATACTAGATAGGGAGTGTAGCGGACATAGGATTAGGGTATTGTATCTATTCATATACATGTACATACTAAGGCATATTTTATGGGTTTTTTTTGGAGATGGGTCTTCTAGAAAATGGACAAATTTACCATAAGTCGGAGGACCTTTTCGTGGCTTCACCATTGCTTTGGTACCCTTCTTTGCTTTTGGATAGCTGATATTGTAGCATAAATCACCATTTTCTGTCACAAGTTGTTGTCTTCCACAGTTCTCGTTGTAATGAATGGCTGCTATAGATAACCTGTGAATAGTATAAAATACAACTTTAAATTTAAAGAACAGATTAAACAGTAATAATATTATAAGCAAAATAATTATGTCTAACAAAAATGAAATTATTGATTGATTTACATGTCAGCAATACTGCAGCTATCTTGTGATGTTGAACATAAATACAGATGGGAGACAATTTACTCTATACCGCTATATATATGTGCAATTCAATAGAAACTTATAGGAAATCCAAAGAAAAGAATTACCTTGTTAGCATTGCTGCATAGAAAAAGTGGGTGCTCTTTGGTGCAAACTGGTTAACTATGGTGTGAAACACTTCTAAACAGTATGTTTGGTGAAGTGGCGAAAGTTTTAGGACATCTCTCCGCAGGTGGTCGTTTTCCAAGACACCCTTCAGTAATTTATGTGGCACTGAACCTGAAACAAAAATAATGAGCAATGGTTAAACACAGACATATAGTCCCAAATGATTATAGTGGGAGGGAACAAGCCTATCACCAATATCACGTGGGTTCGTGCCCAGATTTCTAAATTACAAAAAAGGGTGCACTCGACTCGTAGCCGCAAGTGATAAAGTTTACCAGTTGCTTGCACAGGGGCGGTGGTTCTCTCCGGTTCCTCCACCACTACAACTGGTCGCCATGATTGATATACCCTGTAGCTGAAATATTGTTGAAAGTGGCATTAAAGCTTTCGAGTTGATTCGGCCTTAAACAAATGCGGCCTTGGTTAATTAATGCGGCCTCAGTTAAGAATGATGTGTATCTATGGATATATATGATACATACAATAAAAGGACACATTGTGATGATTTGAGTAAATAATTAAGTGATGGTCCTACTATTACATAGTCTGTGTTGCCACTGGAAACAACTGTCACACTCTAAAGCATGCTGCTTTGGACGGATACAAGGAAACGACATAGTTGATAGTTTTGAAAATAGTAGGACCATCACCAAAATGTGCATATATTAGTGCGGTTTCATCAAAAGAATTGGAGTACTTTTTGAGTAATTTATAGTATGGCTTCCTTTTACTTTTTGGTAACCCTTATAATCATACTGCCAGTGCAATTATACGACTATTAAACAAATGATAATTAATTGCAAGAGAACATCTAAGGAATTTCGCTTGTTGACAGCTTGGTATATCAACCTGAATTGTTTTTCTAATCATCAACTTCAATGGAAATGATTTCCGTCATTATTACCAAAAATTACTAATTAAAAAATTGTTAAAATAATAACGATTTATTATGGCTTTTCATATTGAGTTACGAGTAAATCTTGTGAAAACACTACAAGTTCCAATATTTTATTCATCATATCCATGAATATTTAAATAATATTTTAAACTTAAATAGAACTTTTAATTTTTTAAATTATTGTTTTCCATTTGATATAAGGCCGGATTTGCCGTAGGCCGCATAAATATATGATAAGGCCGGATTTGCGTAAAGCCGCAGCAACTAAGGCCGAATCAACTACGGTCGAATCTGTCATAAGGCCGAAACAACTTGTAAGGGCATTAAACACCAAAAATTCATTCATTCATTCATTCCTCTTTGATCTGTTTCATACAGTAATGATACTTCATGTATAAATTGAAAAGGTAACAGCTAAGTGTAAAGGTACATTTCAAACACCATCATGAAAAGATGTACATAATCAGACTGGCCACCTTATTTACATTATAACAATGGTGTTCATTTCAAATGAGTAATTAGCTTAGACAATATCAACAATTGCTTTTTTTTCTAGTTTGTTTTTCGTTCTATCGGTGATATGGCCGGAATAACTTGACCAGCACGCATTCTCGCTAGGGTAACAGTACATATTGTTTACAAAAGTCAAAATGACGATGCAATCAGGCAGCATCAGGAAATATGCATATATACCGTTAATATAATTACAAGTTGATTGCACATGTACAAATACAAGTTACATTGGAAACGACTATTATTTATGCATAAATTTACTAACCTCGGCTTTCCTACGCTTTTCGAAAGCTCTTGGCATCGGCCATCTTTCACCTCTCTGCTGACTGTCAATGGTATCGATGGAACGGCGTCTGGCTTCAACCGTGCCTGGAATTTACCGTGAACACCTAGCTCTGCCAACCTCAAAGGGTCTTGCGTAAAACTGTCCTTGGAGAAATGCACAGAACACAACCTGTGACAGGGACGGGGAACGAAGTTCCATCTCTTGCAGTAAGGTGTCCACACTTTTCAGAGATTACTATCTTACGGGAATGAAAAAAAAACTTAGTCCATTTCCCTTTTTCGCTTGGTTATTACAACCAAATGCTGCACAATAAACCATGTTGGAATCTATTTCATCAGAACACGTGTTTAATTACTTTAAATCGTAAACAAAACACCGTTATTGAAAGGTAAATTAGCTGTCAATCAATCTTGTCAATCACTTCCTTCTCAAAATTTATCAAAAGAACAAATGACGTCACACAACATCAGCCTCGGTTTGGATTGAAAAATATGCATAAATCACAGGTAGCTCAATAGACAGTTATTATGGGCGTAAACTAGTAGTTATATATTCCAAATATGGGAATAGAGACGTTTTTTTTAATTCTTGATACCTACTAAGAGGTTTAGTTGCAAAAAAACAGATATGATAAAATCATGTCACTAGTCCTTTAATGAATCATTATCTTAGAAAATACTTGATTAAAATTTGATGTGTTTTATATTATAGACGACATCATACTTTTGATGTTAATACTTGTTTCCAACAAAATCGATACGTATTTGACATCATTGTGACGTCATGAGCGTTATTTGTTTTCCGTATTTCGTGGAATTTTGCCCGCGATATATCCACGGTTTTCGAAGAAATTAAGCACCTCCGCAGTCGTGCACCAGAAAAATATTTTACCATATTATTAAAATAAATAAAACACAAATACTGTTAAAGTATTTTTTTGATGCACGAGGTGTTAAATTTCTTGAAAAACGACGGGGAAAATGTTCAAATATTCCAAGCGCTTAGATGACGTTTTGATATTTAAGAAGCAATCTTTGTCGTAAAAAACGATGGTATGTCGGCACGTAACAGTTATATACAAATGTAAGATAAAAATAAAATAAACACCACTTCATCCAAAATTAAAAAAAATCATAAGCCCCCAATTATTGATTATATATTTTCTTCCGGGATGCTGAAATAGTTATTACTACCGGGATACTGAGGTATGTTTAATGGTCTATCGATGCTATTTCTAAAATGAAGTAAAATAGTTTGATCCAAAAGGAGTAGATATTTTTTGGGAACAATCCAACAGATAGCTCTCACATTTTCAATTACAAGCTCCTTTTTCAAGGTGCTCTCCAAAGCAAAGGACAAATACCCCGATTTTAAATATATAGATATTTTAAATTCCCAATTACAATCATTTCAGTTAAAATTCACAGAGAGACTTGAAAACAGACTTTCAAGTAAGACTATTAAAGTTTTGATATCAAATAGAAAACTGACAGGAAGGAAGCGAATTGCTTTTGATAATAATGTGCATAAGATCGCAATATTCTCAGTTGAGTTAGAAAATGTAAAACAATTAAATTTTAGTTTACAAAAGTTTGAAAGCGACAACATAGAATTTGAAAAAAAGTGTTCTGATTTACATAATAGTTTACAGGAAGAAATATGTCTTAAGGGTGTTTTGCTAGCAAAAAAACAGAATCTGTCCAATCAACTTGACAGTCTGATTATGTAAAATCAATAAATAAAAAAGTTGGAACCGCGAATAGTGAAAAAGAGTTTTCGGAAATTACCGAAAATAACAAATCAAGGAAAATAAAAGAATTTAAATCGAAGGCTGAAACTGCGCTTTGGTTTGTAGAGTCATATGGCCTTGTACCCCAGTACTTAAAATTAGAAAGTACTGATGGGCAGACTGTTAAAGTCGATTTCAATCCGTCGTCCAGCAAATCTTCATACCAAGATTTGCCCGAAGAAGAAAGACAAACAATTAAAGGTGTGTTATTTATTTTGGAAAAATTTAATGTTAACGAGAGCGCTTATAGGGAACTGACAGTATTTTGTGATGGGCTACCACGAACATATCGTTTCATCAATGCCAGGAAGATATTAACAGTTTATATCATTTTGAAAGAATTCCGGGAAATATCCCTGGAGCATATGTTAGTCTAGAAAGCGAAATTATCCGGTACATCAAGTATCATGTAAATCCTGAAACAGACAAGATAACAATTAAAATTTCGGGGGACGGGTCAAATGTTAGTAGAATTTCAAACTTTGTCGTGTTGTCCTTTCCTGTAATTACCGATGATTTGACATTATCATCAAAAGTTCAAAATGTTTTTTGCATGGTAAACTGCAAAGAAGATTATGATCATTTAAAACTTGCTTGCAAACCCATTTTTCAGAAAATAAACACATTATACGAAAAAGCAAGTATTGAAGTTGAAGGGAAACATTTTGATTTAGATATTTTGATGGGTGGTGATATGAAATTTTTGCAACTTGTGCATGGGTTGGGTAGATCTCTATGTAATTATTCCTGTCCATGGTATAGGGTCCATAAAAACCACAAGAGGGCAGATAGCATGTTATTGTCCTCGTAAAATGTTATTGCCCCGGAGGCAAATAACACGCCGCAAATTATGCTTTTATTACACATGCAAATTCGGCGTTATTTCAATAAAATATGTGATAAGATGCAGTAAACACTGAAACATAATTTTGAGATCATGGAGATAATTGAATTTAATTGTTAATAAAAAATTTGAAAGTGAAGTTGTTTCTTTTTCAGTCCATTGTTTAATGACATGATATGTGTATAACAGTTCCCATAATTGTGTGGGAAACAATATTGTTGTAGTATTATTGGTACTGGTAAAGATATGCCACATTATGACCCAAAGGTGTTTTATGCTATGCACTACTTTTGATCCATCATTTGTCCATTGGAGGTTAGGTGTTTAACACCACTTTCAAAAATATTTCAGTTACTACTTTTGTGGCGGAAATTGGAGTACACAGATCTGTCGCAAGTCACTGACAAACTTTATCACATAATGTTTTATCGAGTGCACCTCGCCATGAATGGGGTTCAAACTCACAACTTAAGTGGTGATAGGCAACGATTGCACAGGTAGTTGTAAATTCAACTGCCATACGGACCGTGCTATTTATCTTAGTGAATCTCATGATCATCGATGAGCTAAAGCAATGGGACGAAGGTAGTCCGTTGCTGAGCATAAGCAGTATAAAGCTGGGGCTCTTAAAAGAAAACGACAAGTAAAACAAAGTGGAAATATTTTAAAATAACATTACTATCATTTGAAATAACGGGTATACATATGCATAATATGTATAAAAGTGTAGAAAAGTAGATGAATGGATTTGAATCTGAGGATCCCTAAAATTCATATCACATTTTCATAAATTATATAAAGTTTCCCCTTTTGCGCCCAAATTAAACTTTTTAGCTTCTATCAGTTCCATTCTCTTAAATCAACCTCCAATGGATCAAAAGTTTGTGTATGTAGTGCATTGAAAATGCGTTCTGTCATGTGCATAAGTTATTGTTTGCATGATTGACAGACAATATTCATCATATTGTTTTCTAGCTTCTGAACTGTCGATCGAGAAAAAAATAAAATATTCTAGACAGGCAGCAAATAGCCAGTCAATGGGGTTTGCAATTCATATTTCACATGCACAAATAGCGACCCCACGCCACAAGGTGTGGAAATATTCTTCTGTGGTTTAAATGCGTATTAACTGCATTACATGTAAACTATGATTCTGTTTGATAAAGTCCTTTAACTAGAACAGGGGAAAAAATGTACACTTGAGTGAAATAGTGTTCTAATAAAAGATCGTGAACGTGATGTACAAGTTTGAAGGAATGTCAAGGTATATTTTAAATGAGGTTGAAACAAGTCACCATTTGATATTAATTCGGTTGTATTTCATTTTGACGATTTTAATTACGGAAGACGATCACAACCATATTTTCTTTTAACAATTACAACTCAGCTGGGTTTTTTTCATAACCTATAGTAAAATGAAAAAATATATAGCATACTGTCGGAACAGTTCCAGCATTCAATGGTGGTGATAGGCAACGATTGTAAATTCAACTACCATACGACCACGACGGCTCAAGTTCAGTTAAGATGAAAGGTAATTAAGTCTACCCATGTTGAATTTAAAACTCTGTCAACAGTTGAAACACTGACACCAAAGCATAAATAAATAAATAAATAAATAAATAAATATTGCACAGACCGTACTATTTATCTTAGTGAATATCATGATCATCGATGAGCTAAAACAATTGACGAAGGTGGTCCGTTGCTGAGCATGAGCAGTATAAAGCTGGGGCTCTTAAATGCGTATTAACTGCATTACATGTAAACTGTATGATTCTGTTTGATAAAGTTCTTTAACTAGAACAGAAAAAAATGTACACTTGAGTGAAATAGTGTTGTAATAAAAGATCGTGAACGTGATGTACAAGTTTGAAAGAATGTCAAGGTATATTTTAAATGAGGTTGAAACAAGTCACCATTTGATTCGGTTGTATTTCATTTTGACGGTTTTAATTACGGAAGACGATTACAACCATATTTTCTTTTAACAATTGCAACTCAGTTGGGTTTTTTCATAACCTATAATAAAATGAAAAAATATATAGCACACTGTCGGAACAGTTCCAGCATTCAATAGAAAAATCGTTCCAGCATTCAAAATAAAAATTGTAGAGATATGTAAATTTGATATCCCTAGCACACATATAAATGACCACTCCTGGCTTAGTTCAGGTACTTCAATAAAATGTGACGGGGTTAAATTAGTATACAGTAGATTTTTCTAAGACATTTCTCTTATTTAATAAAAACAATAGAAAGCGAAAATCGCACGATTTTTGCACGACAATCGGTCAATGGTCGGGCGACCGTCGCCGATAAATAAGCCTAAAAGGGGCTATTGTTTTACCATGGGACAGACAAGTTTTGGGAGAATGGAATCATTTATTTTTCTTTACATATGAAATCAGAAATGTTCCATTCAATATCCAGTATTATACTGCTTGATTTTCCTTAGTCAGATTATTTTTTTCTCTCCCAAGTCTGACAAAATTATTTATTTGTGCGAAAATTTAGATCAGAAATATTTAAAAAAAAATGTTCTGTATCAATACAGATCTCGTAAACTCTAAAAATGAATTAAAAACAGCAAAATAATTGATCAACAATTATTCTAAGCAACTTTCTTTTCCCTCAAACTGTTAAATATCGAACAAGTTTATTTGATTGTAGATTACAATTAAAAATAATTTACTAGCAGACGACAAGAACCAACGACTTACTTCCCTTACATAATGTACAATGCGAAAAAAAACGGCTTCCGGTTGTACAATACAGGAAAAATAATGTACGGTCGCATGTCTTAAGGGGGCACATCAGTAAACCAGCCAATCCGCATTGAGACAGTCCTCGAAAATAGTACAAAATAGAACACCAGGAACTTTGAAAAAAATTTTCAGTTGTTTCTTGATTATGATATTTTTTACAGTTAATCCTATCATATTTGGTTAGGTTTTAACTGCAAAAAAACACGTCATTTGTTGAAATATAACCACATATAAAAACATGGATGTAAAATTACTACACCCTGTGTGAAAGGATTTCCTGGATACTGTAAATACTGTTGTTTTGACCGGATATTGAAAACAGCTGATTATTTTCTTATTTGACATACAATGTATGTTTCAAAGTGGATCAGAATGTGGACCTTGGACCAAAATAATAGGAAATAGTTGTCTTGTTATCCAGAAAATTCATTTGGATTTTTAATGATTTTTTTATTTACAATGTAAGTCAATGGTGGAATATATAGTGGTGTGCCCTCTTAAATGGGTGTTTTTGATTGGATTAAAATGATAGCTGTATAATAATGTATAATAACCTATTATTATTAGAATCCTAACATGACTGCGAATTTGGCATAAATAAAGTAACAAATGACTTCCTCTAGGAAAACGCCGACTTTATGTGAAAGGGACACCAGACAGCTACGAGGAACAAATTTAATACATCCCTTAGCGCGGGATGTAAAGGACACACTCCTTACACGTAAAAGACAACTTACAGCAGATTCTGATAGCAACAGTTTATTAGGAGTGTTGTTGTTGGTTTGTCACAAAGCAAAATAATATCTACCATCTCCTCTTTTTCTAGTGACAATCAAAACAATCATACATAGACTTATGGCAGCGACACACATTTTACCTACACGATTAATCATATGGTTGTAAACTTGTTCTCATCATAAATATATATGAAATACTTGATTGTAAAACAATTATCTATCGACAACCACTTTCCATGGGATATCTGATTCCATGGCTTGTTATCAGTTTATAAAAAAATTTAAAAAAATTCTCACAGGTTCCTAGCTAAAATCGTTACACATTAAACATTTTGCTTCACACCATTTCCCAAAATATTTCCATATTATAAAAAAAGCGATCTTTAAATATTGGACTTCTCTCAACCCGCACCTTGGCATTTTTTTTTTATAGATTTGTGATGGTTGTCCGTAAAAATGTACTGGAATATATCATCGCATTGGTTGTCGTTAAGAATAAAGTACGGTTAAAAAAGTGTTTAAAAAATTTCAAATATGACAAAGTTCTATTGTCCAAATAAACCTATCTATTACTTCTTTTAAGATTAATACCAAAATTTCGACCAGTTTTCGACAATCAATGTTAATAAGTTTCTGAATTGATATGACCTCAATATGTACATTATCAATGTCATAGCAGACGATGAAACCAAAATTGGTCTGTATGAGATATATTTTTTAAATGATTAAAGATTTGTTAAGGTGACGAAAAAATTAATTACGAAAAACTACAATTTGAACGTGAAATAATAGATGTGGTACGTAGTTCTTACATTTAAAGATGACATTTTTAGATCAGATTTCTTGAGATCATTCATGCAATTTCAGCATCATAATATAACCTCTGACAAATGAAGCGATCAAAATAATGAGAGATTTTATCACGTGAAACAAACCGTCGAAAACAGGAGACCGTCGAAAATGGGTGACGTTCACTTTAATTTCATAATACAGCTTCGGAACATGTTATTATTCCTGAAATCAATCCACATTGCATATTAAGGGGGTAGGCCTGTGGTATGGGAGATAACTATATTTTCAGTGTCTTCTCAAATATATGATCATCTGTGCGTTTGAAAATTCCCCCTCAATTCCAAGCTTCTTGGTGACAAAGATTGTTTACATTGGATATGTCCAGTTAAAAAAATGACTCCTTTTCCTTTTACCTTTACATAGCTGTGCTCCTTGCAGGGCTCACCAAACCAGGCGAAGTGGGCGAAATGCTCGCCCTATATCGGCTGAAGTCGCTCTCCCTCGACTACAAAGCGAAATTAAAGTCGCCATGTTTCTTTTTGCAAGTCACTCTTTTCTTGCAAATAATCTTCGTTTTATGGTAAATCTGATTGTCAAAACAATTGTAATCAATGGGAAGATACATAAGAATAAGAGGAAAAGGTTTTATTCAAGCAATAAAGAAGGCTTAATTTGTTGATACAAAAGTATCACGGCAAACTTCTGCAAATTTGTACTGACGAATTTCCAGGTAAATATTAAATCTCAAATCTTAAAATATACAAACATTGGCCGTTGAATTGTGTCATATTCTAATTATTTTCACAAAACTTTAGTTATTTGTAGCTTTTTAAAAGCTAAACAATCAACATGTCTAAGTTTTAAACATGGCGATCATGGGGACGTAGGAAATCGGGAGAAGGAAACGAACATTTAGATGTCATTGACAGATTTCAAGGCTAAAATGAATAAATCTAAAATCAATAAATATAAGATCAATAATAATAATAAAACAAATACAAAACATGAATTTAATGTTAAATATGAAAGATATAAACAAGATATTAGCAAAGATAGAAAGCTATGTTGGGAAAAAAATTGTAATATCTGATCCTCTCTTATACCGCCGCCCCCCTTCTTCTAAGACAACTAAAGAATAACCAGAATCAAACGAATACAACTGGAGCACAGAATTTTAAGAAATATAACAATACAGCTGGGTGGCTGTCTGTGTTTTTTGTTGTTTTTTATTAATGAATTAATCAAGTAGAGTCACCCTCAAACCACCCCCCCAGCCGACTTGAAAATAAAAAAGACAAATGCAGTCATTTGGTAATTTGGACATCCACTTTGTCAATTATAAAAATTGAAAAGCTTTTTGTTATTGGTAACTAGTTATTTTTTATCTCACAAACAAAGAAACTAGCAAAGAATGGGTGTGTGATAACTTTCCTCGACAATTTCATTTTTTTCTGGGTACCTTCCATGAAAAACATAAATTTAAATATTTTAAAAATCTGACGGTAAAAGTTTGTAAAATTTGGTGCAATGATGTCTATATGTCTATTCTTCAGTGTGACATTTATTGGTGGAAATTAATTGACAGAAAATTTGTTAATCCTATTTTTAATACCAAGGTGGTCCTCAGGGCATCCCCCTTTTTTGCAGTTTCCACTGTTTTGCACGTGATTATCTCCAAACAGGATATTCAGATATGCTAGATATTTCATATTTATTCAACAACAACACTCTCAAATGTATTAAAGCCAAAATATTCCCTTTCAATCAGAAATAAATGTGCATATCTATTAGAATCTTCCGAAACTAGTATTACCATCTGGCGTCAAGAATACCCCCAAAATTTCTATATTTAGGATGTGCTATGGAGAAAACTGCACGGTGAAATTTTTTTGAAACTTTGGCAGATAATGTATTTAGAAAGGTAATAAACAGGTTGCCTACCAAGCCTATTCCATGATGCAATTTTTTTAAAAATTGAATGATGGGGAAATTTTAGGGTAACCCGGGTCTACCCCCTTAAGTCAAATTTATGCTTTGTTTATTGAGTTTTATTATGCTTTGTTTTTGTTTTTGTTTTTTTAAAGATATGCATTATAATACAATGATACGTACGTTCTGTATTCTGAAAAAAAAATGACGTTCAGTGCTTTTCATTACCTGACTTTGTCGATCCGCTGTGAGGAATTAGATACACATATTAACTAACTGTATTTATTTCTGAAAAGCACATATTGTGAATACATTTTTGAGAAAATTTTATCGACATCTGAGGTGGGGCCGATTTTGGCCCTTATAGCTCCCAGTCCTTTTTGAAAAAAAAATGAAATTTTGAAATCTTATGAACATTTTTAAAAAAAAATTTAATTTTTGAAATTTTGAAATATTTTTAAATTTTATAAAAAAAAAATGATTTTTTTTTAAATTTTGTGGAAAATTTTGAAATTTTAGAATTTTTAAATTTTATGAAATTTTTTAATACTGATAAATTGCCGTGCAAACCGCAAAAGTCAACCTGCCAAAATACAGAACACCACGTGATGGGCATTGAACAACTCAAATGACCGTAAAATTATCAATTAATAATATTGATGAATATTCATGCTTTTAACCCTAAAATAATATCAACATATACGCGTATATTGTTGCTATATACGCGTTAATATACGCGTATTTTGTTAAAATAAATACGCGTTTATACTTTATTCGAATTTATTGGTTATATACGCGTAAATATACATAATATACGCGTATATAGCAACAATATACGCGTATATGTTGATAATATACGCGTATATATACGCGTATATTCCATTGAAATTCTTATATACACGTTAGTTTGCCTGGTTGATTTAACCAATGAAAATTGCGGTTTTAAACTGGCTGGTTTAAGACAAATATGCTGCCAACTATAACGGAAACAGAGACAGAGATCGATTTTTGCAAAGAATTAAAGAGACCGTTAATGACTGTTTTCGGCTTGGAACAGCTGACACTCTACAGAAAGACATCTTTGATAATATACGTGAAAGGTAATAAACAGGTTACCTACCAAGCCAAGCTATTTAGTTATGTCCCCTTGATGGAACCGAACGTAGTAACAAGGACAGTTTTGATTGGATTTGAATGATTGACTCCTTTGGCAAAAGTAACGTTATATACAAATAAAGTAACGCGTATATATACACGTAAAGTAACGCGTATATATACACGTAAAGTAACGCGCATATATACACGTAAAGTAACGCGTATATATACACGTAAAGTAACGCGTATCTATACACGTAAAGTAACGCGTATATATACACGTAAAGTAACGCGTATATACCCAAAAATTCATTTAAAGTATTAACGTGTATATTAACGCGTATATAACAACAATATACGCGTATTAAACAACAATATACGCGTATTAAACAACAATATACGCGTATATAGCAACAATATAGGCGTATTTAATATTATACGCGTATATTATCGCGCCAATGACATGAATGGCCACTCATACATAATGGTCACTATAGTGGGAAATACATCGACAGTAAAAAAAATCACTGGCGCAAATTTAGTGGCCGCGGGAGCAAGTCCATGTGAGTTAACTTCACAAGATGTTATCATTATATTTAAGACGTTGTGCATGGTATTGGAGACGTTTTCATTTTCAAAGTGACAAAGAATTGACCCATTAAAACCAAACAAAGTAGACTATTTTGTGGATTTACATCTATAAAAAATGTTATAATGAATAATTGATCAATATCCTTTGTACCTATATTTACCGACTACGATCGGGCAAAGCAAATAGAGGATCACCTATTTTGACACTGTAGACTGGTAACATTTTTTCCACTTTTATGCGGCATAATCTAGATTTATGGAAATATACGAAGGAAAATATTATAATTTTGGTACGAAAAACAAGTAAACTGCATATGCTTTATGACGTCGGTTGATAAATGACGTAACCAGCGTCATTGAACGATCGAGTGGACCTTTTTTCGTCTGAGATACCTGTAGACCACACAGAAGTACAAAGTCTAATTTCTGTAGAAGAGAGGTGAGTCTGAAGAACTTAAACAAAAATGAAGGTCAGCAAATTAGCTGTATGCCACAGAATTGTTCAAATACAAGCAAAGAAATTGTTTATACCCAAGAATTGTAAACCTGCCCCCGAGTGGATGATATTTCTGCAATGCACAACACGACTACCGCATCGTCCACGGTGTTACAAAAACTTTCATATTGACACCTGTAACACAGGTATGTACAATATAACCGGAATTTCCACGAATTTCAATGGGAATGAAATTAGATATTTTTATTTACTGTAAATGATATTTTTGTGTCTCATATGAACGCGAAATTGGTACCTTTATGACAACTTGTTCCAATGGGGTTCACCTACGATTTTTCGCTAATAGGTGGCGTATGCGTTCTATCAGTTATTACTTTCGGAACACCTCGGAAAGTATCAATAACGTAATTAATGTAAACTACGATATTGATTTATATATATTCGTGTAAAATGCCACAAATGCTGTGTTGAACAAGTGGAGGGTAGCTATCAAGAAGACTGACCATGCGACGAGAAGTCCGTGGACGCCAGGGAAATACGACGTGGTTTACTCGGCACATAATGACATTTCAAGGACATCGGCTTCAGTGTGTCGGGATTATTATGTTAGATGTCTTCCAGTGTTGATTGAATAAAAAGTTTATATTACTTTTACTTAAAGAACGTCTCCTCTAAGCATGGTGTTCAATATATTTAATAAGACATAAAGCACTAACCATTTTACTACTGAGGGTTGGGTTTTATTAGAATAAAAATCGTTTATTTTCCACTATGTCCAAATTTTAAAGTAGACCTGAATACACCTCAGCCCTAAGAAATATTGCTTGTTTATGTTAACTCAACCCTACCTAAAATTTAGTGCATATCCTTGAAATTTGCATCTTGCCCGTACCTGTCACACTATCCAAAATGTGACGTTTTCGTCGTACCGATGAATAAATATAGAATTTCGTGTAAATTAGCTTATAATCTTATAGACTTTTGTAAATTCCTCACAAAAGAGGACTTCGGTTTTCGATTTTATACCTATAACGCTAAAATTAACGATAGTATAGCGAATGCTATGGTGTTTCCCTAAATGTCCCACTTCCTTTTTTTTCAATATTATGATGTGAATTTTGCCAACATGCTAAGAAATATTGAGTGTATAAAAGTACCATACTTTTTAAGTACATAAACCGAAATTCCTTTATTCGGAAATGTGTTTGGAACAAAATAGTTTTTGAATGATTGAAAAACTACGGCAAACACCCAAAAACAAGATTGTCTCCTCATTTGTCTCACCAACGTCAATTTTGAAGTTTTACACACACATGGTCTCCAAACGTTTACGTCGTTCCTAGGTTATCATCTATGAAAAATCATTTGTTGATTAGAATAAATTAATTGGATAGTACTTTAAAAAATCGGTCATAGATCACTACCTTAAATATGCAAATATATAATAGGCGATTAAGAAGAATTTTTGGTACGCTAGATTTTTTTTTCAATTTGGAGGGATAGGAGGATTCTTATTAGAAATCCTGAATAAAAGAAGTGTGAGCGAAAATTAAAAAAAAAAAAACATTATCATCTCATCATCATTTTTGCTTTCCGAAAAAATAAAAAAAAACACTTTCAGCAATATTTCAGCTATATCATGGCACCAGTTTTAGTGGTGGAGGAAACCGGAGTACCCGGAGAGAACCACCGACCCTGGGCAAGCAACTGGTATTGTCTGTTTGGTGACTCTGAAAATAGGGAAAACAATTCCTGAAAAATCAACGGGTTATCAGATTTATTTTTTAATTATATTTATATTAAGGACTGATTAATACATATTATAGGTGAATTTTTCAAAAAAATTCATTAAAGAATAAAAAAGTTTGCCATAGGACTTAATTGTAAAATTCTGTCATTTTGTCATGTAACAAACATGGGAGCAAGTACTACTGAAATGAACAGCAACATGTGGTCAGTATTGACAAACAGCAAGTCAGCTGATTTCATCATTAGCATGTTATATCAGATGTTGACATACTGACCATACCAAATATGGACAATATTCAAATTAGATTCACACCTGTTCAAGGTAAAAATCAATAATGATGATACATTATTACACAACTGATTGTGGAGCATTTAAAGTACATGCAAACTACCCATTCCCTTTATGTGTATAGAGGTTAATAAAAGAGAACAAAATTACCTGAAAACGTTGTATATTCTGACCAGTACATATCAGTAGTTTCAACCTCAGTCATGATTTGATTTTGATTTTTGGTGTTTTAACGCCACTTTCAACAATATTTCAGCTATATCATGGCGACCAGTTTTAGTGGTGGAGGAAGCTAGACTACCCGGAGAGAACCACCGACCATGGGCAAGCAACTGGTAAACTTTATCCCTTGCGGTTGCGAGTCGAGTGCACCCTTTTTTGTAATTTACAAAGCCGGGCATGAACCCACGCCGTATTGGTGATAGGCTTGTATGAGTTGTTAGATCCAACGACCTAACTCATTGAGCCACCCGGGCCCCCCACTGTCATGAATTTTTTTTTATCTAATTTGCCTATAAGAAATTAACGTTGTGTATGAATTGTTTAATTTTTGGAAGAAGACAAGTATCAAACAAGAATATTATTTAATTTATATATTTATATAAATTATACTTTCACGAAATTAACATTTATTTTATTTTGGTATCATTAATTTAAAATTTTTTATAAATCAGCATGAGTGAATAACAAGGGACATGTCCATATAAGGGTCTCATGTGACCAACAGTTATTAATTGTTTACAAACAAATATCATATGGTCAAATTGTTTATCAATTATTCAAAACATCTTGAATCTTTAACCTAATATGACATTCCCATGTGACTGAAATTAGCATAACAACAGACAGGAAAGAACAGGTAATGCTGTTCATTATAATGGCAGCCTCCTTTACTTACAATCTGATAAAATTAGTATTGGGCCCTATGGAGTTTTTTTTTATTATTTGAATTATTTCTTTGACAACTTTTTCTCAGATATGTATTAAATAATGTGTGCCTAAAATGTTAAAAAGAGCAATAGAAAGCAAATCCCTGATTTTTAAATAATTTTTTTCCCTATTTTCAGAGTCACCAAACAGACTATAAACTTTATCACTTGCGGCTGCGAGTCGAGTGCACCCTTTTTGTAATTTACAAAGCTGGGCGCGAACCCACGTCCTATTGGTTATAGGTTTGTATGAGCTGTTAGATCCAGCGACCTAACTCATTGAGCCAACCTGGCCCCTTCTTGACAAGACGAAATGAACTTATGATTGATTATATATGACGATAACAAATAGAAATGTACTAAGGCCATTCCAAAGCAAATACTTGTACTTCTGACATTTCGTTGAAGAATTAAATGCAAGCGAGTGACATTTTTTTCATTTGATTATTTCTTTCCTATTGGCAATAATAGTGAAAAATCTAAACCATCCTGTGGAAGTGCAGATTTTAAATTTTCGTCCTGTTTCATAACTTTGTACATTTAGTTGCGAAGATTCTTTGAAGTATGTGTCTTTTTAAAATTTTTAAATCATTTGATTTGGAATGGCCTTAAAACCCTAGCATCGAAAATATAACGAAATGCAAGCGGGCTTAGTATGGCCTTGGCACTCAATATCCTTGATGGACGTAAAAAAAATATTTCCGCTATCCTCACTTGATGATAGGTACAAAAGTTTGAAATTTATTTGGTTTATGCAACAAACAAAATTTAATATCCTAAAATTTTGTTATTATAATTTGCAGGTATGCCAGTGTATTCTAAGATTCAACAAATTAGAGATGCAAAACGACGAGAGAGACAACAAAAATGGAAACAGAAAAAACGAAAAGAATCAAGAGAATTGTCACAGTCTCTCTCCGCGGTTCGGAAAAGATAGCAGAGGGAAAATACAACAAAATTTATAAAAGCGGAAGCAGAAAGAAAGGCAAATGCAAGAGAAAGAAAACGGAGAAGTCGGGCTATGACTAAGGAAAGAAATGAGTTGCAAAAGTTAGAAAAGGGAAATATGGTAGAAGGAAGACAGAAAAACAGCATCGCTGGAGAGAAAAAATGAGACAAGGACAACCACCGGATATGCTACCTGTAGAAGCTGTTCAAGAGGAACATTCTAATTTCTGCAATAAAATGAGCAAATTCCGGGCAGTAAAGAAACTAAAAGATGCACTTCCACAGACGCCTGTATAAAGGTTTGCTACTATGAAAGCCTACATTTTTAGTAGAAAGTCACCAACAGTTAAAGATTTGCAGAAAAAAAGGATTATTCCATCTCCCAAAGACCGTAAAGATGCTGAAATGACGTGAAAACAATTTTAAGTGAAGAAAAATTTAAAAGAAATGACAAATCGCGTGAAGTTGTAAGCATATTAACAGCATCAATGTCAGGGCCGACTGTTGAAAAATGCAAGGCTAAAGTAGACTTAGCAAGGAAACTTGGTGTTTCAGTCGGGAGGATTTCAAAGGGGAAGAAAATTCGTACTAAAATTTTTCATTCCGAGCAATCTTCATATAGATACACCACGCGTAAAACTAGAAGTGACAAACTTTCGGATGACGCGGGAAAAACTATATACAATTTTTGGTGTTCCCCTGAAATATCAAGACAGACAGGCAATAAGAAGGACGTGAAACGAATAAGAGTCGGTCCTAAAATGTACTGTAGTCATGCTATTCAAATTCTAGAAAAAACTCAGAGTGAAGCCTTCTTAAATTTTCAACAAACTCACCCAGAAATCCAAATATCACAAAAGACATTCGAAAAATGTAAACCTTACTTCGTAAGAGCCGCGCGAATCAAAGACCGTACCACCTGTTGCTGTAGATACCATCTTGAGTGCAAGTACCTATTCAATGCTTTCATAGCCTATCGCAAGCCATTGATAGACGAAGTTATTGACGAAACGAGTTTTAAATTATACGGATCTTTGACAGAGTTATGCAACGATACGCTTTGTTATCAAGAAACAGGAAACGTTCATGCAAAAGATTGCACAGAAAGATCTTGTGATCAATGCGGATTGCATTTGATAAAATTTAGCGAACATGAATTGAGTACATGTAATGAATCTCCCGACGTGAAATGGAAAATATTTGAATACATTGATATCAAAACTAAACACGGAACAAAGAAAAAGCTTATGCTAGTTGATAAAACAACAAAAGCAGGTGATATGATCAAGTATTTTATAAAATAAATTACAGTCTTTCGTAGGTCATAACTTTAGATCCAAGTGGCAAACTGACCAGCTCAAGTACCTCATTGAAAACCTCCCAACGAATGAATGTTTGGTAGTTCTTGATTTTTCTGAGAATTACAGATGCACCGATAGAGTAGAGATCCAATCAAATTATTTCCAACGGACAGAGGTATCAATTCACGTGTCCATTATTTACAGACGTGCAATATTAGAGGTGGATGGCGTGTCGAGTACACCGGAAGAAATAAACATAATATGCGAACATTTTTACATTATATCACCGGACGAAAAACACGACCAGTACTTTGTACATTATGTCCAGAAGTCAAAATCAGAATACTTGAACTCGATAAATTATTATGTCACTGTCATGCACGAATTCAGCGACGGTTGCCAGTGCCAATAATTGTTTCGGGAATTTTGCTGAATCCGTAGAGGAATTTGGATATTCAAAAATCATCAGAAACTTCTTTGAAAGTTGTCATGGGAAAGGCCCACAGGATGCAGCTGGGGGATTATTGAACAATCAGGCAGACATGGCGGTAATTCGAGGCAAAGCTGAAATTAGGTCTCCTCGAGAACTTTTTTGAATTCGCTGAAAACAACATAAAAGCAAGCCGATCACATGCCTGTAAAAGGAGACTTTTCAGATATGTTGAGGAAATACCTCGGGCAAATAAGAGGAACTTTAAACCAATCAAAGGAATTAGAGCGGTTCATCGTGTAGAGACAATAGATTCTCAAAACCTCTTTTTTAAGAAATTTATCATGTTACTGTGACAATTGTTTGGAATGTGAGGAATGTATGAATATTGTGCAGGTCGGAAGTTGTACTGCTATTGAGTTGGTGGGTGATTGTACAAACTCAAGCAATGAAAATACATTTCTCGAGCGCGAGCAAAATGAATCTATCGCTGATTTAATTACGGAAGGAACAATATTTGCAGTTTTATGTGACGATGACGGACATGACTTCTATCTATTAAAGGCAACCTCAGAAAGCATTATTTTGCAGGAAAATGAATCTGATGAATGGGGTGCGTCTTTTTCCAGGGGTTCATCGGTAATAAGGGGGATGTATTTTGCAAAGAAGAATTTCGAAGTACTGAAATACAAACATTTGAAACGACCGCTAGCGAGTGTGCCAACGGCGTCTGTTTTGTATATATGCCAAGATCGTGTTGAAAAAACAAATTCTTTGACATTAACGGAAAAGGAAAATGAAACCATTATTGAAAGCATGAACTTGAGCGAGTTAGCCAGTTGAATTTGAAAGTCTCGTGTCATAAACTTGTCCAGTAAACACAGTAAACTTACATTACAATGTCAAATTAAATGTAAATTATATTGAAATTGTTATTTTATCATTTTTAACTGGAAGAAGAGTTTGAAGATACCAAAGGGGCAATGGAAATATCGAAGTAAAGTAGTTATGAGTTTGGCGTTCAGTTCGATGTAAAGAGAAAATGATCGTGTTTGTTAAACGAAGGCGATCGAATGAAGACTATACTTCATTTAGAAAATAAAAATTATAGCACAATATTAATAATCACGTCATGAAACCAGATACATCAAAAGTGTGATGAACAAAGCTAAAGATAAATACAAAAACCAACAAAATATTATTTGATGAAAAACATACGCATAGGGAAAAAATGGGTACATGAGTATAAGATAAGATTTCAAAAATATGACAAACCAACAAACCATAAAAATGATAATAGTCATTATACTGGTAATGAAAAGAGTTCAAAGAAAACCAACGGAACGAGAAATAAAGTAGATCTAAGTGTGTCGTCTGTAACATGTTCATGACGTTAGCGCCAGACATCGATACTTTTGACGTTCCTACATGTAACACCAACACCGTGCACAACGTCTTTAAAACGTGTAATTTAAACTGGTGTAATGAGGACAACGCTCAAACACAGTGAATACTTAACATAAATATACTGTTTACTGTTTTTATAATTTTTAATAAATGAAAATAATGTGTGGTACTGGTAGTCGTCAGTATGGTATTCAAATATGATTGGTTTAATATCCTCCAGAGCTGGAAGTTAAAGAGACCACAGATACCGCTTCGTCCGCATCATTTTTAGACTTATACCTCGAATTTGACGACAGTGGTTAACTCAGTACTCAAATTTATGATAAACGGGACGACTTCAATTTTAAAATCATAAATTTTCCAAGCATGTGCAGCAATATACCAGCTTCTCCTGCATATGGTGTTTACATCTCGCAATTGATTCGCTATGCAAGGGCCAGTAGCAATTATTCTGATTATGAAAAGGCTATGAAAAGATTCGCCTTATTCGATCTCTTAAAAAGTTTATATTCCGATACCAAGATATATTTCGAAATATATTCCGTCTCTGCAGAAAAAATTATAAGCGATGCATTTTCATATAGTGAAAATGTATAAAGATAAAGAAGTCAAGAAAAATGTCAAAAATATTTTTTTATCAATGTGTGACGTAAAAGTGTTTTTGACATTTACATTTACTGAATATGGTACTGTTTTGACAACTATTTTACCTATTTTGTTCCTGTATTTAAATACTGTTATAGTGACAGCCGGAGACTTTGAGCCGTAATGAGAGCGGGAGGTTTGGCGCTTTAAAATCTGATTCAACCCACCATTTCTTTAGAAATGCCTGTACCAAGTCAGGGTCAATACGGTTTTCACAGTTTTCCGGTTGTTGACTGATTTTGTCTGTTTATATAATTATGAGTTTTGACTTTCCCTTTGTAAGATTGTTCGGAGTTCGGTAATTTTGTTATTACCCTTATTTAATAAACATATTATTTTAAATTCATGAGACGGAAACTGTATACTTTTAATAAATGAAAATAATGTGTGGTACTGGTAGTCGTATGGTATTTAGATATTACCTACATTTGCATATTTTCTTAATGTATTTTTAGAATCGATAAACTGAAAGTACACATTTTCGGGATCGTTGCACATAATTTTTAATAACAAAACAAGAGTTATCTTATCCTGAATTTCTATCTTGTGAAAGAGAAAGCACATAGGGAAAGCAGACAAAGCCCCGGGAGTTCATAGAAGTTTTATAAGAATTGTAGAAAATAAACCACCCGAGAGGTAATTTATATAATGTACCCTTGAAGACACAAATATTGAGCTCCGTTAGACTGTATTCGTTTGATAATGTCGATTTGCATTCAACTTCAGGTGTTCATCATGATCACATGACATCTGATTTGACCTCAATATTTTCATTCACATGATTGTGAATATTTTGTTCTAATCCCATGGTATAAGTAATATGAGAAGCTGTCATCGATATTTTTAAAAGTAGATAAACTGTTAACATATTTATAAAACTTCCCGACTTAAACTGTAAACAGATTTAATAAACTTCCCAACTATATATAGAGTACAGTGACATTTTTGATTGCAGTTCATCAGTTGATTCAGCATCTTCTTGTGTTTTGATCAGTTTTCTAGTTTTTGGAGAAAATATTGCTGCATTCACAAATCAGGTATTTTTTATTTTATTTTTCTAAATTGCATGATTTTAATTCCTACAATTGTTGCACGTTTTAAAGAGATTTCTGACACATGAAAAAGTACAAAAGGGGGAAATCTCAGACTCGCTAGTAGTAGTGTAAGGTTTCAATTATCTCGTGCAAGGCTCAGTCTGGTCAAGGGAATGTTTTTCACCTGACCCTGAGATGATTTGAGATCTTTCATGAAAGTTTCTGTGATTCTTGTATCGTGCACCCTTACCAATATCAATATGTTGTATATTATTGTTCAACCTAGTACACAAAATGTAATGCAAAATGTATTCAAAAAGTGTTGCATCCAAGAATTACTTGTATTTGTCAATGCTACAGCACGGCTGGTAATCGGCACAAGCAGAACAGTTGGTTCTGCAAAGAAATTCGTGAGGATAACTTCCGGTTTTAGTGGAGGAGAGTTCACGAAGACGCTTCGCAAGGTATGTACATGTCAAAAATTGAAATTTTCTTTTTTTATTGCTCGAATATTGCAAAATCAGAGAATGCTATGCTGTGGCGAATGCTTTCACGATTAGAAACATGTATAGTTTATTCTTGTATATGAAGTGTAACTCTCGCAAAATCAATCGTCCCACGAAAAACATGACGAAAATTGTGACACTCTTACATTTCTAAGTTGTTCTTGACAAAGATGCAAGTTAAATTTTCAATATGTTTTCATCATGGGAGTCTAAATGTAATCGGGGATAAATTCCGATTCGTTAGAAGTAAATTGAAGTCTAGATAAATCTACAAACTGTCAATTTTCTCGTTTTACTGCTTGAGGAGATCGGTTCTGATAGAGCACATTGCGAATGCATGAGGAGATTTGCTAGTTTTGGTAATTGTTTTCTGCAAAATTGATAAATTGACACTTTTAAACACAAAACTGATAAATACTCTAATCAAAATAAACTATTCTCTGTCCACTTTCAGGAGATGCCAGGATTCAAGGGAAAGAGGAAAAGGGGACTGACATTGACTCTTTACAAAAAACCATTTCGATATAGATTGCCTGTATCACCGCCAAGGAAACGAACACAAACAAGTAGAGTACACCAAATTTAAAATCCCCATCAATCAGGACACCAAGTTTATTAAAAAAATCTCTTTCAATTTCAAAATATTTATATCCTTTCAAACGGGTTTCCACATCTATTCGGCGCAACCTTTTTACTAAAGATGACGGAAACTTCACCGCAGATCTACACAAGTTATAATATTACTTGATTTCAGTACATACATAGGTCTAGATACGATAACGGAACCCTCAGTCCGCTTTTGCTCCCAGCGAGGGTTACGAATCGGTCCCACACCGGGCGGTTTTTTGTCTTAATTCCGTTGTAAGTGGTTGGAAAAATTAACGGGGGTGAAAGATAAATATATTTAGGTAAACCTTGAGGTGCTAAGTAAACGCTGCATCAATCCATGGTAGACTTATATCCATCTGAAAATTTGAATGCATGAGATCTTCTTTCTGTCCGACTATTTGTTTACAAGTTGCTATTTCACGTGCACTTGCCTCGTTTTGGAGATATCCTTATTTGGATCAATCGTAGTAAAACACATCGTACTATTCGTAGTAAAGTTTTTCATATTTGGCATTCAGATCCATCACGAGAGTATACGTAAGGTGCCATGGCGGACAAGAAACAATTTTCGAATACTAAATCGATCGTGAAGGTAGAAACAGGTATTGTAACACTTATTTCGTATCGCCATTACTTAAAAATTGTAGGGAATAATAAGTTATGACCAGATATGCAAAAAGAAAGTTCAAATATTCACTTAGCGAAAATTTTAATTTGCTCCCATACGTTGAATGGGACAGATTCGTAACCCTAACTGAAGCACAAGCGGAATGAGGGTTACGTTATCGTATCTAGCATAGGTCTAACGTAAATAAACATTCACTTAGTGCTAGTAGTCATGAATAAATTAAACACAAGATGTCAATTAAACTGTGGACATATCCTTAAAATTGGTAAAGCGCTTTACATCTTGTAACCACTACTAACAGAGATCTTTTTTATTTACAAGTGTGTACACATAGCACACTACATAATAGAAAAACAAACCACAAATTAATATTATTCTCAACTGTATGATATTTAATTTAGAGTGTATCATTTGTATTAGAAATTATAAAGATATGATTCACATTAAGTTTAATTGTAACATAAATACGTATTTTTCCTTTGATGTTTTTATGCAATAATCAACTTAAAAATAGTGAACTTTTACAAACCATGGTCTAACATGAAGTTCTTGATGTTATTCCATGATTTTGATGTCATAGATCTGTTATTCCATGATTTTGACGTCATAGATCTGTTATTCCATGATTTTGACGTATTAGATCTGTTATTCCATGATTTTGACGTCATAAATCTGTCAATCATGTAATTTCTGTTACATAACATATATACCATGGATATTACTCATAAACTTATCTAAACCAACTCATCTTTCGGATTCGTTGGTTTAAATAAGTTCATTCGTAAGATCCATGGTATATATAATACTTATTCTTGATTATAAAATTATCTTACAGTGCATTTTCAATTTTTTCCAATCTTGTGTATCCAATACACAATGGAAATTGTCACAAACAACAAATGATCAATAAGTATTATATATACCATGGATCTTACGAATTAACTTATTTAAACCAACGAATCCGAAGGATGAGTTGGTTTAAATAAGTTCATGAGTAAGATCCATGGTATATATGTTTTGTAACAGAAATTATATGATTGACAGATTTATGACGTCAAAATCATGGAATAACAGATCCTAATACGTCAAAACCATGGAATAACAGATATATGATGTCAAAATCATGGAATAACATCAAGATCTTCATGTTAGACCATGGTTTGTAAATGTTCATTATTTTTAAGTTGATTATTGCATAAAAACATCAAAGGAAAAATACGTATTTATGTTACAATAACAAGTTAAATCATGGGAACCGCAGTTTACAATTATGAATTGATTCCTTAAATGAAATGTTTCTTTCTAGGTGGACAGCCCATGAACAATGAAATATTACTTTTATACTTTTAAAAACCCGACGGGCATCAGTTCGTGAATTTATTACCAGACAGACATGCAAAATTTGTGATTATACAGTGGATTACATATGTCGTACCAAAACTAGCAAATCTCCTCATGCATTCGCAATGTGCTCTATCAGAACCGATCTCCTCAAGCAGGAAAACGAGAAAATTGACAGTTTGTAGATATATCTAGACTTCAATTTACTTCTGACGAATCGGAAATTATCCCCGATTACATTTAGACTCCCATGATGAAAAAATATTGAAAATTTAACTTGCATCTTTGTCAAGAACAACTTAGAAATGTAAGAGTGTCACAATTTTCGTCATGTTTTTCGTGGGACGATTGATTTTGTGAGAGTTACACTTCATATACAAGAATAAACTATACATGTTTCTAATCGTGAAAGCATTCGCCACAGCATAGCATTCTCTGATTTTGCAATATTCGAGCAATAAAAAAGAAAATTTCAATTTTTGACATGTACATACCTTGCGAAGCGTCTTCGTGAACTCTCCTCCACCAAAACCGGAAGTTATCCTCACGAATTTCTTTGCAGAACCAACTGTTCTGCTTGTGCCGATTACCAGCCGTGACAGTAAGTGGTGAACATGCATGGGTGTAAACTACTCATATCTAATTTTAATGTTTTTGTGTGTTATTTTTAGCTGAATGGAAGGTTTATGATTTGATTTATCTTAGAGAGGTGTATACTTTCCTCTCTTAAGCATTAGGCAGATGTATGTTTACCTCTCTGTCAGTAGGGAGATGTATGCTTACCTCTGTCATAAGGGAGCTATATTATTACATGTATGCTTATTTACACATGTACATTGTACCTCTCTACCATTTGAGGTATACATGGATATTTACCTCTCTATTGTTAGAGAGATACAAAAATGTATATGATAACTTCTTAATAATTAGAGAGACGCATGCTTGTCTTGAGTAGGAAAGCATATGCTACTTCCTGGTATTAATCTTTTTTATGTCCCCGCGACTAAGAGTCGGGGGGCATATTAATTTACCCTTGTCCGTCTGTTCGTCCGTCCAGATATAGATACATGGTTTGTCTGGCTATCTCCTACACTTTTGGAGCTACAGCTTTAATATTTTGTAGGATGTTCATACACATAATGGAGGTGTGCATGTCCACAGGATTTTGATTTTCTTCAAATATTCTCAAAATGACAGATAGTTGGACTTAGTCATTTTTTAGCTCACCTGGCCATAGGCCATGTGAGCTTTTGTCATGGGTAAGCATCCGTCCGTCCGTTAGCTTTTCACATTTAAATCTTCTTCTCTGAAACCGCTGAACAGAAATCAGCCAAACTTGCCAGAAATGTTCACTGGATTTGTGTTTTTGGTGCTGATTTGAAATCCAACATGGCTGCCAGGGTCCATAATGTGTTCTCATTGGCTGAAATTTAAAAAATCTTCTTGTCAGAAACCACTAAGTCAATTGAATTGTGACTTTGCAGGAATGATCATTGGGTGGTCCTGTACTAAATTTGTGAATCGTTTGCCGATCGGAAATTCAAGATGGCCCACATGATTCGACTTAGTTTAACATTGGACCCTATGGGAATTTCATATTTTCATCTTTTTTTCTGAAACCACAAAACAGATTTGAACCAAACTTGGCAGAAATGTTCATTGGATGGTCATATACAAGAGTTTTGTTTTTGGCACTGATCGGAAATCCAACATGGCTGCCAGGGCCCATAATGTGTTCTGATTGGTCGAAATTTTAAAAATCTTCTTGTTAGAAACCACTAAGCCAATTGAATTGTGACTTTGCAGGAATGATCATTGGGTGGTCCTGTACTAAACTTGTGAAACGTTTGCCGATCGGAAATTCAAGATGGTCGCCATGACTCGACTTAGTTTAACATAGGACCCTATGGGAATTTCACATTTTCATCTTTTTTTCTGAAACCACAAAACAGATTTGAATCAAACTTGGCAGAAATGTTCATTGGATGGTCATATACAAGATTTTTGTTTTTGGTGCTGATCGGAAATCCAACATGGCTGCCAGGGCCCATAATGTGTTCTGATTGGTTGAAATTTTAAAAATCTTCTTGTTAGAAACCACTAAGCCAATTGAATTGTGACTTTGCAGGAATGATCATTGGGTGGTCCTGTACTAAATTTGTGAATCGTTTGCCAATCGGAAATTCAAGATGGCCGCCATGACTTGACTTAGTTTAACATTGGACCCTATGGGAATTTCACATTTTCATCTTTTTTTCTGAAACCACAAATATATTTAAAAATCTTCTTCTTTGAAACCAGTAAGCCAATTTAAAGCAAACATGGCATGGATGGTCCTTAAGTGGTCAATTTTCAAAATTGTGTCCAGTGACCCTGACCTCCATCCAAGATGGCCACCTTCAGCAGACATACTGTAGTTTTAACATAGGACCCTATGGGAAAAAATGTTTTAAAATCTTCTCCTCTGAAACTAGTAAGCCAATATAGCAAACATGTCATCGATGGTCCTTAGGTGGTCAACTTCCAAAATTGTATTCAGTGATCCCGATCTCGGTTCAAAATGGACGCCATCAGCAGACATAGTTTTAACATAGGACCATATGGGAAAATTGTTTAAAAGTCTTCTCTTCTGAAACCAGTCAGCCAATTTAAAGCAAACATGGCATGGATGGTCCTTGGGTAGTATACTTTCAAAATTGTGTCCGGTGACCACGACCTCCATCCAAGATGGCTGCCATGAGCAGACATAGTTTTAACATAGAACCCTATGGCAGTATGAGATTTGAATAGTAACTTAGATGTATTCAGCATGCAGAGATTCTTAAGAGGACTTATTTATGTCAGGTGAGCGATACAGGCTCAGCTGAGCCTCTAGTTTCGTACTAGCTGCATAAAGGGAACATGGTTTGTCTGGCATATTATCCTCCTACAGTTTTAGAGCTACAGCTTTAATATTTTGCAGGATGTTTATACACATAATGGCAGTGTGCATGTCCACAGGAATTTGTCAAATATTCACAAAATGACAGGTAGTTGGACTTTATTTCCTTCTTACTAGCTACATAATGGAAACATGGTTTGTATGGGGAATTATACCCATTTCACCACAGGTAATACCTTTATATTTACATATCAGGAATGAAAAATTAAAGGTACTATCTGTATGCAAGTTGAGTATGATACAATGTAGAACATCATACATAGTATTAAAGAACTTTTGACTTGTTTATAATTTCCTATTGTCAGGCGTGACACACTTCATTTTAAAAAAAATCACTCCTAACAAAACAACTTTGTCCATAATTATCAAGTGTGGGGGCATACTTCTTTTCTAGTTTCTTATATACATATACATTGTATTTGCATCAATTTGGTATTTTTTTATTTTTAGACATCAAAGAGAGAAGAATTGAGAATGTGTTTTAGAGATCTGAGTTACTTACCAGTTTTCCTGGTCATCACATCATTTGCTACATTTATTGTATCATACATCATTGCTATACTAAGAAAAGATACATTTCCATTATTTCCTTACATCAGGTATATATTAAAGGTTAAAAACTAGTACAAAAAAGTCTTATATTTGTGTCAAAGTTTTTTGCACAAAATATCTAGAAGACCCAGTGATAGAATATATGAAGCATATATATATACATTTTTGTATATATATATATTTATCTGATGTTCTCATGGCAAGTAGAATTTTGATTGGCAAAAAGGTACTTTTAAAACTTCAGGGAAGCCATGCGGTGACAGAAAATCAATAAATCAATAATCGCTCTCACCTATGTGCTGTCCATTTACATTGTGCACAGCAGACCACACACATTTCACAAGATGACAGAAAATCAATAATCGCCCTCTGTGATCTTTGTCCAAAGAGACACCTATTTATGTTTTTCCTATAATAAGGACATACTTATTAATGTTGGAACATTCAGATAAAAATGTTATCAGTCTCTAGATGTTATATATCCCGTTTTAATGCGCAGTGGTTTTGTTAAAAAGTTCGGCTGACACCTCACCTTTTAACAAAACCACTGCCCTTTAAAACGGGATATATAACATCTCAAGACTGATAACGGATAATATATTTACACTAACAAATTCACAATGTCAATGTTAATTCCAATCTGATTAAAATCATATGTATCTCTTTAGTCTTCTTTCCTTCCCTTTACTGATATGGTTATACAGCATGGGAGGTCTGAAGAAGCCCAATTATGGGTCATAAGCAAGTGACTTGTATGTCTGATGAAAATGGTGCTTAGGTGACTATGAAAGGGTTATGATTTCAAATTAAGCTGCTCTGTTTGCTATAAGCAATCTGATTGGTCGGAAAAGGTCATAACCTGTATTTATCATATCATTAAATGTTCATGATATAGGGTCACTCGCATACATATGAACCTATACATCATTGAGTAAGTATATATGGCTTACTTCTCACTAAATGTACAAGTCATGCACACCTTATTCTTCACATCAACATATATACCATCAAGTATGTGGCTAACCTCTATCTGAATGCTCAAGTGAAACACAACTTGTCATAAATATGAACATTTATTAGATATGATGGTATTATAGTAAGATGATTGAAGGCCTAAGACCACTAGTACAGCCCCTCCTCCTCATCATTTTTTTTCAATATGATGTTATATTAATATTATTGTGTATTTGTTTGTGCTAACGTTGAGTTCGAATCCCACTCAGGCCAGGTATACTCTATACAATGTAGATACAACATTAACCGTTATGTGATACAGTTTGTTAGTAACTTGTGGCAGATCGGTGGTTTTTTCTGGGTACTACGGTTTCCTCCACCAATAAAACTGAACGCCACGATATAACTGAAATATTGTTGAAGGTGGTGTTAAGCACCATAAACCAACCTAAGACGAACACCAGTCCAGCCCCTCCTCGTCATAATTTTTTTTCAATATGATTGTACATTAATATTATTGTCTATTTGTTTACTTCAGTGACACAGGCACTCGTCCACCAGAAAGCTGTATATTTGGTCAGTTCCTCAACATATCTGCAGCATTAGGTAAGTTATTAAACAATGGCTTTTACATTTCAAAGGCTTGACCTTAAGAAGACTGCAATGAAAAAAATCAGCAAATTATAATTTCAAATGCCTGAGTGGTACTGGATGCCGACCCTATCTCGCAAAGTTTTGAATGTACACATAACATTGTATCGAGTACACCTCACCATGTGTAGGATTCGAACTCACAACTTTATTGGTGATGGACACTGATTTCATAGGTAAGTGTAAATCTAGCTACCATACGATCACAACCACGACGGCCCCTTTCTTGAGAGGTAATTGATACAGATTTCTTTGTCTTTAGAGATTAGAAAAGCTCATACAAAAACAATGATTTCAATCAGACACTTTGAAAAAATTTAATGCAGAATCTAAACAGTATACAAACCATTGAGAACTAATGGCCTTATTGCCCACAAATTGAAAAAGAATAATTCCCATTTGTTTAGGAAACGAGAGAGGAGCAGTCGTGGTTGTGATCATATGATAACTGGATTTACAACTACCTTTGCAATTAGTGCCTTTCATCATGAACGTTTTGAATTTGAATCCCGCTCATGGAGAGGTGTACTCGTTACAACATTAGGTGATAAAGTATGTCAGTGACTTGCGGCAGGTCAGTGGTTTCTCCAGGTACTCCGGTTTCCTCCACCAATAAAACCCACTACCATGATATAACTGAAATATTGTTGAAAGTGGCGTTAAACAACATAACCCTAGCCCTTCGACATGAACGTGTGTTATATTGTACACTTTAGAGTTTCATGAGATGTTAAAAACAAAGATAACTTTGTATGATATTTAGTGTATTTTATTTTACAGGTATAGTTACAATGTATGTAAGATATAAGTTAGTATCACAGATCTGTATTGTTTTACAGGTATAGTTACAATGTATGTAAGATATAAGTTAGTATCACAGATCTGTATTGTTTTACAGGTATAGCTACATTGTATGTAAGATATAAGTTAGTATCACAGATCTGTATTGTTTTACAGATATAGTTACAATGTATGTAAGATATAAGTTAGTATCACAGATCTGTATTGTTTTACAGGTATAGCTACAATGTATGTAAGATATAAGTTAGTATCACAGATCTGTATTGTTTTACAGGTATAGTTACAATGTATGTAAGATATAAGTTAGTATCACAGATCTGTATTGTTTTACAGGTATAGCTACATTGTATGTAAGATATAAGTTAGTATCACAGATCTGTATTGTTTTACAGGTATAGCTACATTGTATGTAAGATATAAGTTAGTATCACAGATCTGTATTGTTTTACAGATATAGTTACAATGTATGTAAGATATAAGTTAGTATCACAGATCTGTATTGTTTTACAGGTATAGCTACAATGTATGTAAGATATAAGTTAGTATCACAGATCTGTATTGTTTTACAGGTATAGCTACAATGTATGTAAGATATAAGTTAGTATCACAGATCTGTATTGTTTTACAGGTATAGTTACAATGTATGTAAGATATAAGTTAGTATCACAGATCTGTATTGTTTTACAGGTATAGCTACATTGTATGTAAGATATAAGTTAGTATCACAGATCTGTATTGTTTTACAGATATAGTTACAATGTATGTAAGATATAAGTTAGTATCACAGATCTGTATTGTTTTACAGGTATAGCTACAATGTATGTAAGATATAAGTTAGTATCACAGATCTGTATTGTTTTACAGGTATAGCTACAATGTATGTAAGATATAAGTTAGTATCACAGATCTGTATTGTTTTACAGGTATAGCTACAATGTATGTAAGATATAAGTTAGTATCACAGATCTGTATTGTTTTACAGGTATAGCTACAATGTATGTAAGATATAAGTTAGTATCACAGATCTGTATTGTTTTACAGGTATAGTTACAATGTATGTAAGATATAAGTTAGTATCACAGATCTGTATTGTTTTACAGGTATAGCTACATTGTATGTAAGATATAAGTTAGTATCACAGATCTGTATTGTTTTACAGATATAGTTACAATGTATGTAAGATATAAGTTAGTATCACAGATCTGTATTGTTTTACAGGTATAGCTACAATGTATGTAAGATATAAGTTAGTATCACAGATCTGTATTGTTTTACAGGTATAGCTACAATGTATGTAAGATATAAGTTAGTATCACAGATCTGTATTGTTTTACAGGTATAGCTACAATGTATGTAAGATTTAAGTTAGTATCACAGATCTGTATTGTTTTACAGGTATAGCTACATTGTATGTAAGATATAAGTTAGTATCACAGATCTGTATTGTTTTACAGATATAGTTACAATGTATGTAAGATTTAAGTTAGTATCACAGATCTGTATTGTTTTACAGGTATAGCTACAATGTATGTAAGATTTAAGTTAGTATCACAGATCTGTATTGGAGAAGACAGGAAGTTGGTATGTCTTAATAAAGCTGGTCTAGTTCTGGGAATCTTGTCATCGCTTGGTCTCAGCATGGTGGCTAATTTTCAGGTATTTATGTGACTTTTTTCATGCATGCATGTTTTTATACGGTCGTAAAATTTTATGGTTGTATTATGTTACTGGTCTCTTGTCATCGTCATAGTTGTTGTCGTTCGTCTGTAGACACAATGGTTTCCATGTGATAGCTTTAGTTCTAGACATCCGATTCATATGATTTTTTTTACAACAATTTTAGTTTTTACTGGTAATAATACTTTAGATAACTATCAACTTTTTTTGACATTGTTTCCAAGGGTAACTCAGGAGGGTAAGTTGGTTTGTTTTATTATTCTTTTTTAACATTTAAAGTCACAATGCAGTCAAAATTGAAAAATGTTATTAACTTACAATAAATGTAATTGCCATTCTGGGTATTTGTCTATGTAGCGAAAGTGACTTTGATAATTAAGATTAGTGGATTTTGTTATAAGATGCATTTTCTATATTGCCTTCTGCTTAAAAAAACAATTTAGATTTTCCTATTTATACATGTATACATTTTAGAATCAAATAATTCATGGAAGCCATAAGTTTGTGTTACAACGATCATTTTAACATGGGTTGTAGGCATTATATTCATGAATATTTAACCCTGAGCGATAGCGAGGGGTTAAATCTCATGAATATAATGCCTACCCATATATGAATAACAATAAAGTATGGCCGGCATGAATTATTTCGATTCTAATTGGACAAATACGTTAATTTTAAAATTCGAGGCGGTCTAGGTGATCAATCTCCTACGGAATTTTAAAAATGGTAAAATTGGGAATTAAGAGATGGATAGCGAAATTGTGGTTGAAACTGTGGCTTAGAATACCGAAAAGAATTTTATTGACAAGGTTCAATATAAATTTTATTACAAATAAACAACTTTAAATGATTAACAATGAAATTACCAGTTACGAAAGGTAAACAAAGCTGTGTTTATAAGAGTTTAATTATGATAAGACTTGATTAGGATTTATTTAATTTTAGCTTCATTTATTTCAGCAATTTTTAGATAAACAATTATAGAAAATCGCTAACCATGAAGAATTTTCTGAAAATAGTCAGTGTTTATGTAGGTGCTTTTTTTTAGCTCAGCGCGCATGTGTGGCCTATATTTGATTATTATTCAAATATGCCTTTATTTGTATACCGAATACCGGACGTCATATTAGAATATCCTTTAGAAATCCATTGTTTCTTATATTTTTTCTGCTAAAGAAAATACTTTCTCACCCCTTAGATAAAGTAGTTTGTTAATTAAGCTACACAAGCATGTTCCTGCAAAATTGTTTTCCATTGTTGATGTAAATTGTTGATTTATCAATATACATCAAACTGAGTGTCTTGGCAGTATATTAAATGCATTTCATTATAAAAATGTATAGACTGTATCCTTAAATGTATAGACTGTATCCTTAAAGGTATAAACTGTATCCTTAAATGTATAGACTGTATCCTTAAATGTATAGACTGTATCCTTAAATGTATAGACTGTATCCTTAAATGTATAGACTATATCCTTAAATGTATAGACTGTATCCTTAAATGTATAGACTGTATCCTTAAATGTATAGACTGTATCCTTAAATGTATAGACTGTATCCTTAAATGTATAGACTGTATCCTTAAATGTATAGACTGTATCCTTAAATGTATAGACTATCCTTAAATGTATAGACTGTATCCTTAAATGTATAGACTATCCTTAAATGTATAGACTGTATCCTTAAATGTATAGACTGTATCCTTAAATGTATAGACTGTATCCTTAAATGTATAAACTGTATCCTTAAATGTATAGACTGTATCCTTAAATGTATAGACTGTATCCATAAATGTATAGACTGTATCCTTAAATGTATAGACTGTATCCTTAAATGTATAGACTGTATCCTTAAATGTATAGACTGTATCCTTAAATGTATAGACTATATCCTTAAATGTATAGACTGTATCCTTAAATGCTACTACAATAGTGATAAACATTTATTCAACTCTGTTCAAAGGGAGGTAGCTCTTTTATTTATGTTAGGCCATGTAAAATTAATTTTCTGGTTCTCAGATACCGCCGCGTCAGCAAAAGATCGGCCGCTGGCTTGTATTTATCACCACAAACAAAAATAAATACAACGGTAAAAAAGTCTGTGTTAAAATTTTCATGCTTTTAACTTGCATTGATCAAAGAGAGACAGCTGCAATTTCACGTTGAAGGAATTTGGAACACTCTTGTGTTTTCCTCTGATTATACGAAGTCGTTACTTCCGGTAATTCCAAATGGTAACAATCGATAAAATGTAACCTAAAGATTGGACCAATATGCATATAAATACAAAAATTAAATACCCTCCCTCATCATTTTTTTGAAAGTCAGTATCTGAGAACCAGATAATTAATTTTACATGGCCTTAGTTACTAGCAAGGGAGAGCACTCTATTATTTACTCAAAGTAAACAAACATTGATGCGGTAGAAAAGGTTGAGTAAAATAGTCAAACACTGTAAAAGGTGCAAGATCGTAAATCTGCAGATTTAACAATCTTGCACCTCTCCTGGTGTTAGATCATATAAACCATATATTCAGATACAAAAAATCAAACCTTTAGTAGCAACACTTTTGTTATTGCTGTTACTTATGCTTATTTCACAGTCATAATGAACTTTAAGGTAAATGCAAGACAACCCTTAACCTGCAGATAACTTAATCTCTAACCAATGATGCTACCTCTTATTACAACTGTATCAGTGCAGTTTCTGTACATTTGTTTTTGAAAATTGTACATTTCTTATATTGAATTATCTCCCTTTGTACACACTTGACTGTTTTTTTCTGTCTAGCTAGATTATATATAATATGATGTCAGGTACAGTTTATCTGTTTGTACTTAGAATGTATTGTGCAAATGTTAGGAACAAAATAAGTCTGGAGATATAATTCATTAGAGCATCCAAAATTCATTTTGGGGCCTTCATGGTCATGATCGTATGGTAGTTGGTATTACCACATCTTCGCTAGCCAAGGGTTACGATCCGCTCTACTCATCTTCACCCTTGGCATCGTTAGTCGGATTTTCGTAATTCCCGCGCACTGCCACCTGCTGGATTTTGACAGTTACGCCCCTTGTAATGATGTCATTTTCAGCCAATCGACGTGAGGCTTTCATTTCCTTTCGTTTGAATGCCCTGAAAATTGACTCGAGATTATTATAATATCATATGGCTTATTTTCAAGCGAAGATTTGATGAGGCTCATACTGTTATTCAATGGTAAGCTAGTGCTTTTATTTCAAACTTACAACATTATTTTATATGTACACGCATTTTTATTTTGTTGACATTTTTCCTACAGAACATGTGCTTTTTGTAAAGCGTGTTCTGATTGGTTGCAGCTACCACTAGCTGCATTACATATAAACCGTCACCGTGTGACCTCGAAAATCCGTCTAACGATGCCAAGGGTGAAGATGAGTAGAGCGGATCGTAACCCTTGGCTAGCGAAGGTGGTATTACCATAGCTGCAATAATGTAGCTCCTGTGACAAACTTGTGTCTCGGCAGAGCTACAACGCAGTCCCATTCGTCACAATGGAGCAAAAAAAAAGTTGCAGTTGAAACATAAAAACTCACTATTTATGCTTCAAACATTTCATTATAACTATTACTGATGATCCCAGTCCTTGTTAAATCGGTTTGGCTGAGAAATATATGCTTTTCAAAGTTAGCAACAACCTTGTTCAAAGGACTGGGAGCTATAAGGGCCAAAATCGGCCCCACCTCAGATGTCGATAAAATTTTCTCAAAAATGTATTCACAATATGTGCTTTTCAGAAATAAATACAGTTAGTTAATATGTGCATCTAATTCCTCACAGCGGACCGACAATGTCAGGTAATGAAAAGCACCGAACGTCATTTTTTTCAGAATACAGAACGTACGTATCATTGTATTATAATGCATATCTTTAAAAAAGAAAAACAAAGCATAATAAAACTCAATAAACAAAGCATAAATTTGACTTAATATGCAATGTGGATTGATTTCCGGAATAAAAACATGTTCTGAAACTCTATTATGAAATTAAAGTGAACGAATAGTAATGTCGCAACGTCACCCATTTTCGACGGTTTGTTTCACGTGATAAAATCTCTCATTATTTTGATCGCTTCATTTGTCAGAGGTTATATTATGATGCTGAAATTGCATGAATGATCTCAAGAAATCTGATCTAAAAATGTTATCTTTAAATGTAAGAACTACGTACCACATCTATTATTTCACGTTCAAATTGTATTTTTTCGTAATTCATTTTTTCGTCACCTTAACAAAGCTTTAATCATTTAAAAAATATATCTCATACAGACCAATTTTGGTTTCGTCGTCTGCTATGACATTGATAATGTACATATTGAGATCATATCAATTCAGAAACTTATTAACATTGATTGTCGAAAACTGGTCGAAATGTTGGTATTAACCTTAAAGAAGTAATAGATAGATTTATTTGAGGAATAGAACTTTGTCATATTTGAAATTTTTTTAAACACTTTTTTAACCGTACTTTATTCTTAACGACAACCAATGTTATGATATATTCCAGTACATTTTTACGGACAACCATCATAAATCTGTAAAAAAAAATGCCAAGGTGCGGGTTGAGAGAACTTGATAACGTAAAATATTTGCATTTGGTTTTGCAGTTTCCAGTTTCTAAGAAAAAGATTAAATATTAATATGAAAAATTATGGATAACAGACGACGGACACTAAATGATAGTATTAGTACTACGATTTTTCTATTGAATGTCGGAACTGTTCCGACAGTGTAATATATATTTTTTCATTTTATTATATGTTATGAAAAAAAAACCAGCTGAGTTGCAATTGTTAAAAAAAATATGGTTGTGATCGTCTTCCGTAATTAAAATCGTCAAAATGAAATACAACCGAATTGATATCAAATGGCGACATGTTTCAATCGCATTTAAAATATACCTTGAAATGCTTTCATACTTTTACTTCACGTTCACGATATTTTATTACAACACTATTTCACTCAAGGGTAAACAAAATTCTGTTCTAGTTAAAGGACTTTATCAAACAGAATAATACAGTTTACATGTAATGCAGTTAATACGCATTTAAACCACAGAAGAATATTTCTATTTTCCACACCTTGTGGTGGTGGGTCGTTATTGTGCATGCGAAATATTAATTGCAAACCCCATTGACTGGCTATATGCTGCCTGTCTAGAATATTTTATTTTTTTCTCGATCGACAGTTCAGAAGCTAGAAAACAATATGATGAATATTGTCTGTCAATCATGCAAACAATAACTTATGCACATGACAGAACGCATATACGGATTCTGATTGCCCCTGTGGTATCTTCAAACTCTTCTTAAGGATATGTTGGATTGTGCCCAAAAAATATCTACTCCTTTTGGATCAAACTATTTTACTTCATTTTAGAAGTAGCATCGATAGACCATTAAACCTACCTCAGTATCCCGGTAGTAATAACTATTTCAGTATCCCGGAAGAAAATATATAATCAATAATTGAGGGCTTATTAAAAAAAACCTATTTTGTATGAAGTGGTGTTTATTTTATTTTTATGTTATATAACTGTTACGTGTCGACATACCATCATTTTTTTACGGCAAATATTGCTTCTCAAACATCAAAACGTCATCTAAGCGCTTGTAATATTTGAACATTTTCCCGTCGCTTTTCAAGAAATTTAGCACCTCGTGCACCAAAAAAATACTTTAACAGTAGTTGTGTTTTATTTATTTTAATAATCTTGTAAATATTGTCTGGTGCACGACTACGGAGGTGCTTAATTTCTTCGAAAACCGTCCAAATATCGCGGGCAAAATTCCACGAAATACAGAAAACAAATAACGCTCATGACGTCACAATGACGTCAAATACGTATCGATTTTGTTGGAAACAAGTTTTAACATCAAAAGTATGATGTCGTCTATAAAATAAAACACATCAAATTTTAATCAAGTATTTTCTAAGATAATGATTCATTAAATATGGGGCCATATATGGAACTTATAGTCCCCAGTTCTTTTTATCGCGTTGACGCCGGACTGCATGCATTGAGTTTTTCTCCTCCTGGTTTCAATATATACAAACTGTATTTAAAATAAATACAATTATTTACAGAAACAAGTTATTTACTGATGAATTTCATTACTTGAAATGAATCATAAAATGTACAGAGATTGTGTATATATACATAATGGTATCATATATACAATCAGAAGAGTGAAAATATTGATTTTAAGGGTCAGTCCGAGGTTATAAATAAATTAATATTTAACAACCTCCACAATCCTCCACCAGCAAAATATTTTGATACAATCATTAACCCTCTATACTCAAAACAACTGCTCAATTTGGTGTTGGTGGAAGACTGTGGAGGTATATAAAATAGCTAAAATGTACATTGAATATGTCGTTTACAGTCCATTTTTAGCATTATCCGTCTAATCATGATGTCATTATGACGTCATAGCGCACCCAATCTCACGGAAAAATATATTTTTTGAAAATTTGTAATTATAACAATTAAATTAGTAAATTGTTTTTATTCTATGTCAAGCATTATTTTTTGATAAAATGTTGGGCCAATTTTGCACCTTAGTGCCTCTCCCTCTTTATCGATCGTTTTCCATAACCGGAAACTACGGAAGGCGGAGCTTTTATAAATATGGTATTTCTTACTACAAGCTGATGTAAACATTCCAATCGTAACTACTCGGCCATTCTCGCTACCCTGTTATTTGCAGGGTAGCGAGAATGGCCGAGTAGTTACGATTGGTAAACATTCACGCCTAAATCGCCAAATATGGTATCGACATCCAAATAGTGAGGCCGGAAATGACGAAATTCAAAATGTAAACATGGATTTTTATTTTGTGGGAATTACATTCTAAAATACTGGTAGGTGATAAAAACTTGTTATAATAATGGACAAAAGGAAAGGTTATGCCTTATTATTGATAAATGCAGGCGTCAGAAGCTCTGTAAGCGAGCGCAAAAAATCTCGTCGGCTGCTCCATTACGTGTAATGGCATCCCGTTATAACCCTTGCGAGTAAGCGAGCATTTAGGGTTTTATTATTAGAACTAGTATTACCACTACCTTTGCAATCAGTGTCTATCACCACTAACTTTGTGAGTTTGAATCCCACTCATGGCGAGTTATGCTCGATACAACATTATGTGATAAAGATAATCAGTGACTTGGGGTAGGCCTATGTTTTTTTACGTGTACTCTGGTTTCCTCCACCACTAAAACTGACTGCCACGATATAACTGAAATATTGTTGTAAAACCCCTAACCTCCAAAATTCATTTTAATATTTAACTAACAGTACACAGGAGTATTTGATTGCCATATAAATATATGTCTCCTACTCTTAGCGTGTTTTACTAGTTGGTTTACATTATCATAATAACCACGGTTGTTAATTTTCTGGATGACATTTTGGGCAAATTTTCTTTCGGCAGTCATTAACGATGAAAATTAACAACTTAAAAATATTTTTGGCGTTTTAGTCATAGAAAAAACAAATTGTTCTTCTGCTACAAGTGGATTATGATTTGACAGTTAAATTTTCAAATTTTAAAGTTCCAGCTGAAGCTCGATCTTTAGAATTTGAACATTTATCTCCAGTGGGGAAAAACAGTAATACACTGATAGCAGATGGAGAATCTATAAATAATATATATCTGTTGTACTGTGCTTTTTTCATTAATGTTTGAAGAGGCTCATTTAGGAGAAAGGATTAATCTGATTTTTAGTTTGATGATTTAGAATCAGTTTTAATTAGAATTATAGTGTCCCAATTATATTAGATAACAGTCATTATAGGGAGGGGGATGTCATGATTATGATCGTATGGTAGTTGGATTTACAACTACTTATGCAATCGGTTCCTATCACCAATAACGTTGTGAGTTCGAATCCGGCTCAGGTGAGGTGTATTCGATACAGCATTATGTGATAAAGTTTGTCAATGACTTACAGCAGGTCGGTGGTTTTCTTCTGGTACTCCGGTTTTCTCCACTAATAAAACTAACCTCCACAATATAACTGAAATATTATTGAAAGTGGCGTTAAACAGCATAACACTATACCCTAATTAGAATTATAGTGTCCCAATTATGTGAGATAACATTCATTATAGGGACAGATCAAGCAAACTTTCACTCACATGTTGAAGATTTCTCATCTTTTCATTGTGTAGTTTTTTATGCCAAAAGATTTTGTAAGGTTGTTGTTCATTAATCCTTTGAACTTTTGAAGTGACCAGATACCAAATCTTATCAGCTATAAGTGGATCAACAGAGAAATGGGGGACAAATATCAAAAACATATACTTTTAATTGTATAAGGATGGTATATAATAGAATAAAAAAAAAATCATCAGTTATTTAAATAGTTCTACAATAGCATTTGAATAATGTTTGTTTTCAGTGTCAATCACAACGGCCATAATTTTTTGTTGGAGGAATTGGGAGTGATTGACAAAATATATGTCTCTGGTTACCTTTCCATCATACTGATCATAAAAATTCCACACATTTGCCACAAGATGGGCACAAATTTAGTATAGATAGGGCATTTTTTCAAAGATATGGAAGTGCCAAAGCAGAGACCAAGGCCCAAAATTAAGAATTTTTATTTTAAAACCAATTTTAATGAGTTTTTTTTTCTTTCATTCCTTATGGAAATTCCTATCTGTGTTATGAAACCGATTGAACCTGGCTCTCTTGGTTTCTATGATGAAAGGAGTCGAAGGGGGACAAAAGAGTAGAAATATCCAAACTGAATATTTTTTTCAGTGATTTCATGTCTGATTTAGATACTTTTTTTCCATTGATTCCTTAGAGTGGATTGAAGTAGTCCAACAGATTTGTTGTAGTTCTTACGGTTTCAAAGATACAAGGGTGCTAAAAGGGACCAGTACCTAAATTTTGAATTTTTATCACAAGAGCGATTTTATGTGTAAATTCCTTATTAAATTTTCTGCATGATTATCTCAAACAGATTTGACCTAGCTTTTATCATTTGTAGGATGAAAATGATCAAAAGGAGCCAAAAGGGACAAACACCCAAAATGATAAATATTTTCATTATAAGTCTTTTTTGCTTGCTTTTATTCTCATTGAATTCCTCACAAAAAATCCTATCTGAAGTTTGCTTACAGATTTATTGTAGGTTTTACTGTTTCAGAGATATGAGATGGCAGAAAATGACAAAATTAGTTATATATTTTTAAGTCCTATTTTAATGGGTTAAAATTTAACATATGTGATAATGAATATTATAATTTTTCTAAAAATCTATATTTGATTGAATGCAAACTGTATAAATAAGTAGGAGAGCGATAGACACTCAGGCAAAGATCTTTTTTTCCAAGAGTCTGATATAGAGCCAGTCCTGATGATAGAATCAGTCATGATAATGTGTCTGTCATTTGATGTACATTTAAAAAAAATTACCTTTTCATGGTGTGACCTATATATTGACTCTTCTTTTTTTTATAGGAGACCAATGTAGAAGTAGTACATATGACAGGAGCTTTCATGGTTCTTGGTTTTGGTGTGGTGTATTCCTTCATTCAGACAGCATTATCTTATCATATGCATCCAGATTATAATGGATTAAAGATCTGTAGAATTAGACTTCTCATCTCATTTATAGCTTTCATTGCTATGGTAATAAGTATCCTTTTGTAGTAACTTCAGTGGTAAGTCTGCAGTCCTCACAATGAGCATATGTCCTCCGGCCCAATAACAGTAAATTAAAATTCTGTTCGGACCTGTAAATGTTTCAGTTTTTATTTAGATATACATGGACGTAAGGCTAAGCGAATGGTGCTGCAGTGTATCAATGGTGTGGGTTCAAATCCCGTCGAGGGAAGAACAAAAATTTGACAGCTCTAAAATCTAATTCTAACACTGTTTGGTTTAATTTTCAGACGTATATATATATATATATATGACAGATTTTAGAGCTGTCAAATTTTTGTTCTTCCCTCGACGGGATTTGAACCCACACCATTGTTACACTGCAGCACCATTCGCTTAGCCTTACGTCCAGCGCCCTAGACCACTCGACTACATCCACTCCCTATATATATATAAAATAAATTCAAGAATTTGATTTGGACCAGTAAATTCAAATCTTCATTTTGAGGACTGAATCTGTCTATCTTTGAAATGTAAGGGGCTGTCATTGTTATGATCATATGGTAGTTGGATTTACAACAACTACTTGTGCTATTGGTGCCTATCACCAATAAAGTTGTGAGTTTGAATGCCACTGATGGGGAGGTGTACTCAATACAACATTATGTGATCAAGTTTGTCAGTGACTTATGACAGGTAGTTTTCTCCGGGTTCTCCTGTTTCCTGCACCAATAAAACTGACCACTACGATATAACTGAAATATTGTTGAAAGTGGCATTAAACACCATAACCCAACACATCCCCCTTATTCTTTAACAATCAACAATATACTGCAATCATAAGTTAAACAGATAAATTTTCCTTAACCTTTGCTCAGCTACTATATCTAGATTACAGGTACATGGTCATGTTGACAAGCAGAAATGGAAACCTGAAGACAGGGTAATTTATCATTATTTAATTCTTTATGCAAAACTTCATGTTGTCAATTAAATTGATAACAAAAAATACCACACTGTCAAAACATTTCCAAAATCCAATAGTAAAATGGTAGAACAAGTTGAAATTAATGCCCTTAACACATATATACATGACTGCTCACTTTCCTAGATTGGTACAGGTACTTCAATAAAAAGTGGCAGGGTTAAGCTAGTTTTATGGACCCAAGCCTCCTCTCTTAGTGAACCGATGGGGTCATTGCAAGTATTTTCCACATGTTAGTCCAATACCAACGCTCATATATTGCTCTATAAATATACAAAACATATGAACTACTGCAAGCTAATGTTGCACTTTTTATGCACCCGTCTCGAGACGAGCCGTATTATGTGATTGGGTATGGCGGGCGGGCGGACGTCCACACAGGTTTCCGCCCAATAACTTTAGTTCTGTATATCGGATCTTTACCAAACTTGGCCACATGATTCCCCTGTGGAAGGGGAAGAAATCTATTTATGTTGGAGTCATTAGGTCAAAGGTCAAGGTCACCGTTACTATAAATAGAATTTTTGACAATAGGGTCGTTTCCACATGATAACTTTAGTTCTGTATATTGGATCTTTACCAAACTTGGCCACATGATTCCCCTGTGGAAGGGGAAGAACCCTATTCATTTTGGGGTCATTAGGTCAAAGGTCAAGGTCACCATTACTATAAATATAATTTTTAACAACGGGTCGTTTCCGCGTGATAAATTTAGTTCCTGTGGAAGCGGAAAAACTCTTTTTATTTTTGGCAGATTTTTAGCACAATGATATTATGTTATGCCAATTTTGTCCCACCAGGTAAATCAATACAATATTTCTACCTATATATCCTGATAGAAATATATAGTTGCATATTAACCTAATGGCACAAAAGTGGTGGAATGCCACAAAATTGCTAACCTCAAAGGACTTAATTTTCCTGCTCACATGATTAGTTGTTTGACTAAATTACCATTATACTGTTTGATGATTTATATAGACGGGCATATTTTGTGATACACACATTTCTTGTTAAAGGATATTGTGTAATTGATCAGCAAATGATATGTTGTAATATGATATAAATGAATGATATGTTTAAACTTGGTGCATTATGGGATCTAAACAATAGATAACTTTCAATGGTCTACTATGAACGGTTATGGAAATACAGGCTCATACATACCCAAAAAATGCTTGTAGCGAGCAACCACTTCATATTTTCCCCTTTTTAACTCACCTTGCCAAAGGCAACGTGAGCTTTTACATCACTTGACGTCCGTCGTCCGTTAACTTTACACATTTTAATCTTCTCTGAAACCTCAAAGCCAATTGATCTGAAATTTGGTAGGAAGCATCTATGGAAGGTCCTCTATAAAGATTGCTCATTTCGTCCCGATCCATTAACAAACATGGCCACCACAGGCAATTCTTGTTTCTGATTGGCCGATTTTATTTAATCTTCTCCTCTGACACCGCTTGGCCAAATGAACCGAAACTTGGTAGGAAGCATCTATGGAAGGTCTTCTATAAAGATTGCTCATTTCGTCCCGATCCGTTAACAAACATGGCCACCACAAGCAATTCTTGTTTCTGATTGGTTGATTTCTAAAAAATCTTCTCCTCTGTTAAAAGAAAGATAACTCTTGCCTAAGCTGTTAAAAGAAAGATAACTCTTGATATTATCTCCCTTAGAAATTAGCTAATGCTGACATAGTGTAACATGTTTATTCTATACATTACAAGTAGGTATTCACATTTTAATATTCTTTTTAGCAAACCTTGCCAAAGGCAATTTGAGCTTTTGCCATCACTTGGTGTCTGTCGTCTGTCATCCGTTTACTTTTCACATTTTAATCCTCTCCTCTGAAAACCTTCAGCCAAATGAACTGAAACTTGGTAGGAAGTATCTATGGAAGGTCCTCTATGAAGATTGCTCATTTCGTCCCGATCGGTTAGCAAACATGGCCACCACATGCAATTCTTGTTTCTGATTGGTCGATTTCTAAAAAATCTCCTTTGAAACTGCTTAGCCATATGAACCGAAACTTGGTAGGAAGCATCTACATGTATGGAAGGTTCTGTATTAAGTTTCCTTAAAGCAGAATGAAAGGTGAGTGACACAGGCTCAGCCCACTGAGCCTCTAGTTTAATTCAAGCCTTCAAAGTTTGAAAAGACATTTTCCGAAACCCACGCTGTCCCATACGTAAGCCATATTTCCATGAAAAGTACATACTTGAAATATAAGATCTTACTTTTAACTTGAATGGTATCAAGGTACCTAAATATAAATAACTTTGGTTTTGACCATCACCAATTAATGTAGACAAGACAAGACATCAAAGTCAATTTGAAATGTCCCATACGTAACACATTTTTTGTCCCATACGTAAGGTAGAAAATATTCTCTTAAATTCCTTTACTCACTTGCATTCTTTGCATCGTTACATCTCTAATACACTGATAACTACATAAACATAGGATTAACTCCTTATATCCATCCAAAAAGTTGTTTATAGAGATGTAACTAACTTAACAAAATATTCCCATTTTATCAAGAATAAGCTAAATAAACAGTCACATTTGTAAAAAAGTAGAAAACTAATAAATAAAAATACATTTCATTACTTTCTAAATTAAATGTAAGTGAAATCCACAACAAAATAAATATTGCAAACTTTTCTCCCATACGTAAGATGTTGGGATTACACTATATAGTCCCTATATGTGACAAAATATATCAAGTTTTTCTGGTAAGAATGTGTCAAATGCTACAATTTTAATTCTGAATACTATACAATGTGTTGACTACTTAGTTAAATCAGCTTAGTCAGTCTAAAATTTGTTTATTTTTTGCAAGAAACAAGAATTGGTATTTGTATTTGCTTCTTTTTTGGAAAAAGAATAGCTGTCTGGTGATCCAATGTTGATTGTTTTATAATAGCTGTCTGGTGATCCAATGCTGATTGTTTTATAATAGCTGTCTGGTGATCCAATGTTGATTGTTTTATAATAGCTGTCTGGGGAACCAATGCTGATTGTTTTATAATAGCTGTCTGGTGATCCAATGTTGATTGTTTTATAATAGCTGTCTGGTGATCCAATGCTGATTGTTTTATAATAGCTGTCTGGTGATCCAATGTTGATTGTTTTATAATAGCTGTCTGATGATCCAATGTTGATTGTTTTATAATAGCTGTCTGGTGATCCAATGCTGATTGTTTTATAATAGCTGTCTGGTGATCCAATGCTGATTGTTTTATAATAGCTGTCTGGTGAACCAATGTTGATTGTTTTATAATAGCTGTCTGGTGATCCAATGCTGATTGTTTTATAATAACTGTTTGGTGATCCAATGCTGATTGTTTTATAATAACTGTCTGGTGATCCAATGTTGATTGTTTTATAATAGCTGTCTGATGATCCAATGCTGATTGTTTTATAATAGCTGTCTGATGATCCAATGCTGATTGTTTTATAATAGCTGTCTGGTGATCCAATGTTGATTGTTTTATAATAGCTGTCTGGTGATCCAATGCTGATTGTTTTATAATAGCTGTCTGGTGATCCAATGCTGATTGTTTTATAATAGCTGTCTGGTGATCCAATGTTGATTGTTTTATAATAGCTGTCTGGTGATCCAATGCTGATTGTTTTATAATAGCTGTCTGGTGAACCAATGCTGATTGTTTTATAATAGCTGTCTGATGATCCAATGCTGATTGTTTTATAATAGCTGTCTGGTGATCCAATGTTGATTGTTTTATAATAGCTGTCTGGTGATCCAATGCTGATTGTTTTATAATAGCTGTCTGGTGATCCAATGTTGATTGTTTTATAATAGCTGTCTGGTGATCCAATGCTGATTGTTTTATAATAGCTGTCTGGTGAACCAATGCTGATTGTTTTATAATAGCTGTCTGGTGATCCAATGCTGATTGTTTTATAATAGCTGTCTGGTGATCCAATGTTGATTGTTTTATAATAGCTGTCTGGTGATCCAATGTTGATTGTTTTATAATAGCTGTCTGGTGAACCAATGCTGATTGTTTTATAATAGCTGTCTGGTGATCCAATGTTGATTGTTTTATAATAGCTGTCTGGTGATCCAATGCTGATTGTTTTATAATAGCTGTCTGGTGAACCAATGCTGATTGTTTTATAATAGCTGTCCGGTGATCCAATGCTGATTGTTTTATAATAGCTGTCTGGTGATCCAATGTTGATTGTTTTATAATAGCTGTCTGATGATCCAATGCTGATTGTTTTATAATAGCTGTCTGGTGAACCAATGTTGATTGTTTTATAATAGCTGTCTGGTGATCCAATGCTGATTGTTTTATAATAGCTGTCTGGTGATCCAATGTTGATTGTTTTATAATAGCTGTCTGGTGAACCAATGCTGATTGTTTTATAATAGCTGTCTGGTGATCCAATGCTGATTGTTTTATAATAGCTGTCTGGTGAACCAATGCTGATTGTTTTATAATAGCTGTCTGGTGATCCAATGCTGATTGTTTTATAATAGCTGTCTGGTGATCCAATGTTGATTGTTTTATAATAGCTGTCTGGTGAACCAATGCTGATTGTTTTATAATAGCTGTCTGATGATCCAATGCTGATTGTTTTATAATAGCTGTCTGGTGAACCAATGCTGATTGTTTTATAATAGCTGTCTGGTGATCCAATGTTGATTGTTTTATAATAGCTGTCTGGTGAACCAATGCTGATTGTTTTATAATAGCTGTCTGGTGATCCAATGTTGATTGTTTTATAATAGCTGTCTGATGATCCAATGCTGATTGTTTTATAATAGCTGTCTGATGATCCAATGCTGATTGTTTTATAATAGCTGTCTGGTGATCCAATGCTGATTGTTTTATAATAGCTGTCTGGTGAACCAATGCTGATTGTTTTATAATAGCTGTCTGATGATCCAATGTTGATTGTTTTATAATAGCTGTCTGGTGATCCAATGTTGATTGTTTTATAATAGCTGTCTGATGATCCAATGTTGATTGTTTTATAATAGCTGTCTGATGATCCAATGCTGATTGTTTTATAATAGCTGTCTGGTGATCCAATGTTGATTGTTTTATAATAGCTGTCTGGTGATCCAATGTTGATTGTTTTATAATAACTGTCTGGTGATCCAATGTTGATTGTTTTATAATAGCTGTCTGATGATCCAATGCTGATTGTTTTATAATAGCTGTCTGGTGATCCAATGTTGATTGTTTTATAATAGCTGTCTGGTGATCCAATGCTGATTGTTTTATAATAGCTGTCTGGTGATCCAATGTTGATTGTTTTATAATAGCTGTCTGGTAATCCAATGTTGATTGTTTTATAATAGCTGTCTGGTGATCCAATGTTGATTGTTTTATAATAACTGTCTGATGATCCAATGTTGATTGTTTTATAATAGCTGTCTGGTGATCCAATGCTGACTGTTTTATAATAGCTGTCTGGTGATCCAATGTTGATTGTTTTATAATAGCTGTCTGATGATCCAATGTTGATTGTTTTATAATAACTGTCTGGTGATCCAATGTTGATTGTTTTATAATAACTGTCTGATGATCCAATGTTGATTGTTTTATAATAGCTGTCTGGTGATCCAATGCTGATTGTTTTATAATAGCTGTCTGGTGATCCAATGTTGATTGTTTTATAATAGCTGTCTGATGATCCAATGTTGATTGTTTTATAATAGCTGTCTGGTGATCCAATGCTGATTGTTTTATAATAGCTGTCCGGTGATCCAATGCTGATTGTTTTATAATAGCTGTCTGATGATCCAATGTTGATTGTTTTATAATAGCTGTCTGGTGATCCAATGCTGATTGTTTTATAATAGCTGTCTGATGATCCAATGCTGATTGTTTTATAATAACTGTCTGGTGATCCAATGCTGATTGTTTTATAATAGCTGTCCGGTGATCCAATGTTGATTGTTTTATAATAACTGTCTGGTGATCCAATGTTGATTGTTTTATAATAGCTGTCTGATGATCCAATGCTGATTGTTTTATAATAGCTGTCTGGTGATCCAATGTTGATTGTTTTATAATAGCTGTCTGATGATCCAATGCTGATTGTTTTATAATAGCTGTCTGATGATCCAATGTTGATTGTTTTATAATAGCTGTCTGGTGATCCAATGTTGATTGTTTTATAATAGCTGTCTGGTGATCCAATGCTGATTGTTTTATAATAGCTGTCTGATGATCCAATGTTGATTGTTTTATAATAGCTGTCTGATGATCCAATGTTGATTGTTTTATAATAGCTGTCTGGTGAACCAATGCTGATTGTTTTATAATAGCTGTCTGGTGATCCAATGCTGATTGTTTTATAATAACTGTCTGGTGATCCAATGTTGATTGTTTTATAATAGCTGTCTGGTGATCCAATGTTGATTGTTTTATAATAGCTGTCTGGTGATCCAATGTTGATTGTTTTATAATAGCTGTCTGGTGATCCAATGTTGACTGTTTTATAATAGCTGTCTGGTGATCCAATGTTGATTGTTTTATAATAGCTGTCTGATGATCCAATGCTGATTGTTTTATAATAGCTGTCTGGTGATCCAATGTTGATTGTTTTATAATAGCTGTCTGGTGATCCAATGCTGATTGTTTTATAATAGCTGTCTGGTGAACCAATGTTGATTGTTTTATAATAACTGTCTGGTGATCCAATGCTGATTGTTTTATAATAGCTGTCTGGTGATCCAATGTTGATTGTTTTATAATAACTGTTTGGTGATCCAATGCTGATTGTTTTATAATAGCTGTCTGGTGATCCAATGTTGATTGTTTTATAATAGCTGTCTGGTGAACCAATGTTGATTGTTTTATAATAGCTGTCTGGTGATCCAATGTTGATTGTTTTATAATAGCTGTCTGATGATCCAATGCTGATTGTTTTATAATAGCTGTCTGATGATCCAATGTTGATTGTTTTATAATAGCTGTCTGGTGAACCAATGTTGATTGTTTTATAATAGCTGTCTGATGATCCAATGTTGATTGTTTTATAATAACTGTCTGGTGATCCAATGTTGATTGTTTTATAATAGCTGTCTGGTGAACCAATGCTGAGTGTTTTATAATAGCTGTCTGGTGATCCAATGTTTTTTTTTATAATAGCTGTCTGGTGATCCAATGCTGATTGTTTTATAATAGCTGTCTGGTGAACCAATGTTGATTGTTTTATAATAGCTGTCTGGTGAACCAATGCTGATTGTTTCATAATAGCTGTCTGGTGATCCAATGCTGATTGTTTTATAATAGCTGTCTGGTGAACCAATGCTGATTGTTTCATAATAGCTGTCTGGTGATCCAATGCTGATTGTTTTATAATAGCTGTCTGGTGATCCAATGCTGATTGTTTTATAATAGCTGTCTGGTGAACCAATGCTGATTGTTTTATAATAGCTGTCTGGTGATCCAATGCTGATTGTTTTATAATAGCTGTCCGGTGATCCAATGCTGATTGTTTTATAATAGCTGTTCGGTGATCCAATGCTGATTGTTTTATAATAGCTGTCTGGTGAACCAATGCTGATTGTTTCATAATAGCTGTCTGGCGATCCAATGCTGATTGTTTTATAATAGCTGTCTGGTGATCCAATGCTGATTGTTTTATAATAGCTGTCTGGTGAACCAATGCTGATTGTTTCATAATAGCTGTCTGGCGATCCAATGCTGATTGTTTTATAATAGCTGTTCGGTGATCCAATGCTGATTGTTTTATAATAGCTGTCTGGTGAACCAATGCTGATTGTTTCATAATAGCTGTCTGGCGATCCAATGCTGATTGTTTTATAATAGCTGTCTGGTGATCCAATGCTGATTGTTTTATAATAGCTGTCTGGTGAACCAATGCTGATTGTTTCATAATAGCTGTCTGGCGATCCAATGCTGATTGTTTTATAATAGCTGTCTGGTGATTCAATGCTGATTGTTTTATAATAGCTGTCTGGTGATCCAATGCTGATTGTTTCATATAAAATTAACTTAAAAGGTCTAATATACTATTTCTACCACCTTACTACTCTGAAACACTTGGAAGATTTAAATACGATGTTTCTGAATTATTTAATTTTACTTCTCTATAAAATCTTACATATGGAACAAAATTGTAAAAAGTACTATTTTATACTTGTAAAAATGAGTCAAAAGCTACAATTTTAATTCTGAACACTAAACAAAATGTAGACTTCATAATGTAATCAGTTTATTCAGTCAAAAATGTGTTAAAGAGTTAATACTAGTATATATATGTGTTGTTTCTTTTAAGGCAAAAAAGGTCTTTGGTGATTCTTTCTGATCGTTTTTATATCAAATTTATGTAAAAGATATAGTTTACAATTTCCATCATTTTATTTCTTTGAAACAATTGGAAGATTTTAATATAGAATGTTATTGTTTCATTTAATTTTACTAAACATGGTCAATTAAATCTTACGTATGGGACAAGAATATAGAAAATTAAACATTTTAAAAATAGTCTATTGTGAAATTAATGTATCAGATATCTTAATAATTTTTTTCATTGGTTAAAAGAATAGTAAAATTTCATAATCACTATGTTAAATGAAGAATAGTTTAGCTTGTGTGATTTTTAAAGAGAAAAAATCAACAATTTTTTTCAATTATTATGAGGCGGCTTGAAAAATGGGAATATTATAAAAACATATCTTACCAGAAAGCCCTGGTTGTTCTATGGTGTTGAAAGGAAGCTAGTTCTGATTTCAAAATATAAATCAATTGATAAAGTCTTTAGAGGAAATAAAAATAATAATCATAAGTGATTGTCCCATACGTACAGATTTTTTGACAGTATTATCTTTAAATATATTTTTTCAATCAAAATGATGGAAACTATCCCTGATCAGTTGGAATCTTGTAGGTATGATGTTTGTGTTCAAAAACAATTAAAATTTGGAATGATTAAAGGTGTTTCATTATTCACCCTTAGTGGCCACTAAAAGTGCAACCTTAGCTTGCAGTAGTCCATATAATTATATATATTTATTTTAATTCTATGGACAAAAAAATCAGTTTGTATAATTGACATCTGTTTGGTATTTTGTCCAATAACACTTCAATTATCACTCTATTTTTTGTGTACATATTTAACACAAGGTTTGATCTCTTATCATTTCTGCAATGTAGGATCCCTTGTAATATTTTTTAATAGTTTGTTAAAGTCAGATTGTAACATCATACACATGTCATTGGAATGATATTAGAGAGTACCAGCAAAGAATAATAACAGAGTGTCTTGACCCTTACAAAATGGTAATTGGACCGATTTTCAATGCCGTTGTTTTTAAATGGCATATTGTAACATTTATCATGCATATTTTAATGATATATACAGGATATTGGTGAAAAAATAAATGAGTTCCAGTCTTTACTAACAAGCCAAAAAGGCCAGATTATAAACATTGATTAAAATGAAGGGGAAAAAATATATCATTAGACTTACAATGAATGTAAAGGTGTGAATGGTTAATTATTTTGAAGTTTACAGCTGTTATTAGGGAAATCGGTGTTCTTTGTGTCCATTACAATTCAGGTACAAACATATTATTTTGTCCTGTAACGTTATTAGTGAAATACTGTTGTAAGTGGCTTTAAATACCATAACCCCTAACCCTATTATTTTGTCCACACATTTGCTTGGGTGAGATTACCATTGTTGTGACTGTATATACACCATTGGGAACATTTAATGTGGACATCAATCTGTAATATTTCAGTGGCAAATTGAGTTGTGCTGACAAATTAAAACAACGATGGATGTCCATGAAAATCACATTATTGCCATTGAAATATTAGGTTGAGATGAACAAATTTCAAAAATGAAACAGTTGTTCCAATTATATCATTGGAATTCATTTATTTTTAAAATCTAAATTTCTGTTTTTGTATGCAAAATTCAACTCATTAAAGATCTTATTAACCCACCAAATCAGTGCCTATCACCACTGAAGTTGTGAGTTCGAATCCCGCTCAGGCGAGGTGCATAAAGTAGCATAATGTGATAAAGTTTGTCAGTGACTTGTGGCAGGTCTGTCATGTCTGTGTTTTTCTCCAGGTAGTGGTACTCTGTTTTTTTCTAGCTGCAATAATGTAGCTCCTGTGACAAACTTGTGTCTCGGCAGAGCTACAACACGGTCCCATTCGTCACAATGGAGCAAAAAAAAAGTTGCAATTGAAACATAAAAACTCACTATTTACGCTCCAAACATTTCATTATAACAATTACTGATGATCCCAGTCCTTGTTAAATCGGTTTGGCTGAGAAATATATGCTTTTCAAAGTTAGCAACAACCTTGTTCAAATTTATCGATCGTTTTCCATAACCGGAAACTACGGAAGGCAGAGCTTTTCTAAATATGGTATTTCTTATTACAAGCTGATGTAAACATTCCAATCGTCACTACTCAGCCATTCTCGCTACCCTGTTATTTGCAGGGTAGCGAGAATGGCCGAGTAGTTACGATTGGTAAACATTCACGCCTAAATCGCCAAATATGGTATCGACATCCAAATAGTGAGGCCGGAAATGACGAAATTCAAAATTTTCAAAGAGAAGATTTTTATTTTGTGGGAATTACATTCTAAAATACTGGTAGGTGATAAAAACTTGTTATAATAATGGACAAAAGGAAAGGTTATGTCTTATTATTGATAAATACAGGCGTCAGAAGCTCTGTAAGCGAGCGCAAAAAATCTCGGCGGCTGCTCCATTACGTGTAATGGCATCCCGTTATAACCCTTGCGAGTAAGCGAGCAGTTAGGGTTTTATTATTAGAACTATTTTTTTCCACCAATAAAACTGACTGCCACGATATAACTGAAGTATTGTTGAAAGTGGCGTTAAACACCATAACCCTAATCCCATTGTACATGATATAGAAAAAGTATATTTTTTGTTGTTATTTTGCAGGGATTTGAAGCTCATATTGTGAGTACAATATCAGAATGGGTAACATCAGTAACATTTCTCATGTTTTTCTACACGTTCATCAGAGATTTCCAGAAAGTGAAAATAGGTATGGTTGCAACAGTATTAGTACGACATTTAGACGTCGATCCTGATAATGTAATAGCAGAACATATAGACGAAAGACAACCACTGTTGTAGTGATACACTTTTATTAATAATAAATGTGGAAATAGGTGTAGTTCCTGAGGTGTTAATACTAATGTCGGGCATACCACTATACACAGGAATTAGCAGGTGACATAAGACCTTGGTTGCATTCAAGATTGTAGAATCTTAAAGTTAGTGTTTGAATAAAAATGTTGATATCAAATTTTGTGTGTATGACACATTTCTAGAATCACCTTCATCAGGTACGCTCAAAGTGGAAAGTCGAAAGAATGATTAAAAAAAATTAGAGCAATAAACCAAAGGGTATCCAAAATGAGCCAAAGTCACCTATGTCTGAAGATGGCCTAGGTTTAATGTTGAACCACAACATTTTGTAGGTTCTTTTTCAAAATGGTGCAGGAAAAATATATTATATCTTCATGTGATTTACTTTTTTATTTGGCTATCAAATCTTTGATTATAAGCGTACCTTTAGAAGGTTATTCCAGAAAAATGTGTTGTGTGCACTAAATTCAATATGTATGGTTTTTTGTCTTTTTTTTTACAAACAACAATAGACAACTTTATGGGATCTGGATTATAAAATTACATTTTTGTACTTCCGAAACTGAACTCTGTCTTTATAAAGATATACAGAAAAATTTAATATATCATTCATCACATTTGTCTTTGTCTGCCATTTTTAAAGCTTCTTTTTAAGTTCAAGTTCTTAATCATCTTCAAAGTCTATATAGATATGCTTTGAAGATATGCATTCAACTTCAAAAATTTACAAAGATGTTATAAGATTCTACAATCTTGAACGTACCCATGTTTTACCTGTTGTTATATGTGACAATTATTTTGTCTTTCCATGTGTCTGCCATTAAATTCAAACCTCACATAATATTATAGTTTGCTATTTGCTATTCCAGTAATAATAATTATTAATAATGTTGTTAGCTGCTTCAATCTACACCATGTTTTTTTTATTTGACAGAAAATTACTGTATAAAATTGTTCAACAACAATACAATTCTTAATTTAATTCTTTATTTATTTAAAAATTGCATTGTCAAGAATTTGCTGTCAAATAAAAATACAATTCTTGTTAATATTAATTGTTCTTAAATTGAAGTTATATTATAAATATAGATATACTCAGACAATTATAGAGCACTTTGCTGCAATCACGAATCAACAGTTAAAATGATAATAAGCTTCTTTGAAGCCATATATTCACTAATGTAAAACCTCTCTGTCATACAGTAAATTTATTTTCCAGTTTGAAGTCTTAACATACAGTTAATTATCTACTATGTAATATAAAGGATATATAATTTTAACATTGATCCAATCTGTGATTGCTACCAGTGAAGGCATTGTCTAGTAAAATTAGTCCCTCTCTTATAAGACCACCCCTATTGCAATGAAAATATGGTCTTATAAGTTGGGTGGTATCTCTGGAGGGGGAACCTGGTAGTATTTTGCTATCTGGGCATTTGAAATCTGGCATTGGTGGGAGTGGCCTTATAAGTGTATAGCACTGTGTCAGTTTTTTATAAACCTCAAGTTTAAGTGGTCAAGAACCTATGTTTTTATTATTTTGTTTATAATTTATATATGAATTCTTGTCATATTTCTTCTGTATGTGGGAATTTGTCATAATAATACAGGTGTCGTCGTGGCAGTACAACTACCTATACAATCAGTGCCTATCACCACTGATGTTGTGAGTCTCGATCAGGGCGAGGTGTACAACATTATGTGATAAAGTTTGTCAGTGACTTGCGACAGGTCGGTGATTTTCTCCGGGTTCTCTGGTTTCCTCCACCAATAAAACTGACCTGCTCGATATAACTGAATTATTGTTGAAAGTGGCATTAAACACCATCAAACAAACAAACAAAAAAACATAATAATACCATAAAATGAAAAGGTTTGATATACAAAAATTCTCCTGTATAAATTTAGTCCATTTGACCTTTTAGAAATATTTTTTGTATATTAACCATTTGATAAATTTATGTATCGGAAAATTATTATATGCTTTGAATATGACATTATAGGAAATTTGTTCCCCATTGTTCAATTCATTACTGTGTTGAAAAAAAATAGTATACAATAATAATCAGTGGTTCTACAGCCATACATACATCTTGCAACACATTTGCATTTTTAAGAATACATTTAGTTTTATCAAAAATAATTTCAAAACCTTCTCCTCTAAATGCCAAAGTAGAAAAACATGACTTGGATTGCTCATGGTTGTTAAGGAATGTATGACAGCCCAGCAACCTTGCCCATCATCCAACAGTTGATATATAAATATAGAAATTTCCTAAGATTCCTAACTTGTTCTCGCCATGATATAAACAACAATTTAATTGAGCAAAGTCAAGAACCAGTAAACAAGGCAAGCGATTGCAGTCTCTGTGAAGCCTTGATCTGGTGCCAGTCTCTGTGAAGCCTTGATCTGGTGCCAGTCTCTGTGAAGCCTTGATCTGGTGCCAGTCTCTCTGAAACCTTGATTTGGTGCCAGTCTCTGTGAAGCCTTGATCTGGTGCCAGTCTTTGTGAAACCTTGATCTGATGCCAGTCTCTGTGAAGTCTTGATCTGGTGGCATATGTAAAATTTTGGGAGAAAACAATAACAATATTTTAAGACACACTATTTCAAGTACAACATATATATACTGCCACCAATCACTGTAACTGCCATGAAATAACTGAAATATTGTTGAAAGGGGCATTAAACACCATAACCCCCACCCCCTAATCACTGGAATGATTTTTTAGCAAAATGCTATCATTAGCTTCATTATCCAACAATTTACTGGGGGAAGTCTATGAAATTCTTTCCAAAATATCCATTTCATAAAACTAGTTTTTTTTCATGTATTTATGAATGATGTACCCGGTAATACTATTCATACATGTATAAAGCTTATTATTATACTTTATTATAGAAACCAAGCAATAAATGATTAAGATATTTTAAAGTTTTATTCCATGGAACAAGAAATAACTAATTATTCCCGCAGCAAACTGCACGTAGGTCAAATAACTGTGAGGGAATCTGCACGTAGCACAAAATAACTGTTTGAAATTGGCGCGCTTTTGCCCGTCGAACCAATAACTAGATATTTTCTCAATTCAATAATTATGGATATTAACTTCTCATGAAGGCCATAATTGTATATTATTGTCCCATAATACTTGCCTTGTACATTTTGTTTGCACTGTGCCATGTATTTTTAATTTTTACATGTTTATTTTTATAATGTCAGATCTGTTTTAATATACTTAAAACCTACCAATGTATATGTTAATGGTTTTCAAAACTGTGAATTGATAGTTTTCTTATACATATAAAAAAAAACGTTGTAAAATGGCTACATTATTTATGGAATATGATATTTTCAAATACTGTTAGAGAGAAAAATGTGATCAATGCAAACAGTATTAATCAATATGCTATCCTGTTATTAATAGATGTCAACTAAAAGTCATTTTAAAAAAACATATTCAATGCCTCAGATTTAATATTCATGTTAAATGTCACATGCTACTTTTTGTTAGTAATTTAAAATTGAACATTTCTGATAGAATTCCCTGTTCTAAAAAAAAGTCATGCATGACATTTACCGCCAGTGCATGTTAAATCTGAGGCTTGATTATGTTTGTTTATTCAAAATATAGTATAAAACAATTACTGTCTTTTGATTCTGTAAATGTGTGGATTAATTGACTTTTGAAAAAAAAAAATTACTTTGCCCTTCGAGGTCAGTGAATATCATTTTTAGCTCACCTGACCCAAAGGGTTATGTGAGGTATTGCCATCACTTGGCGTCCGTCCGTTAACTTTTTCATATTTTAATCTACTCCTCTGAAACAACTAGGCCAAATGGAACCAAACTTGGCAGAAAGCATCTATATAAGATCCTCTATAAAGTTTCTTCATTTCGTCCCATTCCGCCAACAAATATGGCCAAATTCTTGTTTCTGATTGGCTAATGTTAAAAATATCTTCTCTGAAACTGCTTGGCCAAATGGAGCCAAACTTGGCAGGAAGCATCTATGTAAGATCCTCTAAAAATTCTTCATTTGGTTCCATTTGGCCAACAAACATGGCCGCTGTTACTAAAAATAGAACATATGGTAAAATTGCACGTTTTTGGTAATAACTCAAAAACCATTAATAATGTGAAAAATCTGACGGGATAAAAATGATCAGCACAGCAAGATCTAACTACCCTGAAATTTTGAAGAAAATCTGATTACCTATCTTAGAGTTATTGCCCTTTTTTCATCAAATTTTCAAAATTTTAATACTTTTCGTTTTTTATTTCAAAAACTATAAGAGATAGATGTTAAGTTTAAACAGCAAACATGTGCAGCATGTCAAGATTTACCTAGGCTGCAATTTTAAAGTAAATCTGATTACCCATCTTGAAGTTATTGGCCTTTTTTCATCAAATTTTAAAAATGTTAATACTTTTCATCCTTTATTTCAAAAACTATAAGAGATAGATGTTAAGTGTAAACTGAAAACATGTTCAGCTTGTCAAGATCGACATGCACTGCAATTTTGAAGTAAATCTGATTACTCGTCTAGGAGTTATTGCCCTTTTTTCCATAATTTTTTAGCTCACCTGGCCCAAAGGGCCATGTGAGGTATTGCCATCACTTGTTGGCATCCGTCGTCCGTCCGTTAACTTTTTCATATTTTAATCTTCTCCTCTGAAACAACATGGCCATATGGAACCAAACTTGGCAGTAAGCATCTATGTAAGGTCCTCTATAAAGTTTCTCCATTTCGTTCCGTTCCACCAACAAATATGGCCGCCAAGGGCAATTCTTGTTTCTGATTGGCTACTGTTTAAAAAAATCTTCTCCTCTGAAACTGCTTGGCAAAATGGAGCCAAACTTGGCAGGAAGCATCTATGTAGGATCCTCTATAAAGCTTCTTCATTTGGTTCCATTCGGCCAACAAACATGGCCGCCAAGATTAATTCTTTTTTCTGATTGGCTAATGTTAAAAAAATCTTCTCCTCTGAAACAGCTTGGCCAGATGGAGCCAAGCTTTGCAGGAAGCATCTATGTAAGGTCCAAACCTGGCATAGATGGTCCCTGGGTGTGTCCCTTTCAAAATTGTGTCCGACAGCCCCACCCTCCATTCAAGATGGCTGCTGTTTTTTAAGGTAATGAGTATCACCCTTTGAAATTTGCTTCAGTATCATTCTATTGTCAGGTGAGCGATACAGGCTCAGTGGGCTGAGCCTCTAGTTTTCAAAAGTCAATTAATCCACACATTTACAGATTCAAACGACAGTAATTGTATAACATTTAAACATTCACCTTATTTGTTCGTAATGACAATCTTTCTACTGGTTTCATTTTCCTGTAAACCATTTTATGATTAGTCTTTTTTTATAAGTTAAAAAACGTATTTCCCCATGTACCAGTATATATATGATAACTTAGAAAATAGTGAAAAATGTGTATTCACAAATGTAATGCTAAATTTCTTCAGTGATTTCATGAATATTGATGAATATAACCTGAAAGTAGCATCATTTCTTGTGGATTATTGCAATTATGTTTTTATCATCACAAGCAAATTTTATTTTTATCTGAAATGCTACATTGAATTTTGCGATCAGGTGCCATCTGTTGTTCATCAATGTCCTTCTCTGAAATCACTCTGCCACATTTAACTAAACATTATTTGGATCAAATCTGAGAGTCCTCCACCATCTACTGTATCAAAGATGACCACTGTTACTAAAAATAGATATTTCTGTAAACGTCCAAAAGATCTAGGGTACTATTAAGATTTGAATCAGGTAAAAGTTACACTGTAGAAAGACATGTGATAACGAATTTATGAATCTTATATTCGGAGATTATTTTTATTATTATGCATATTAGACCAATTTTTTCCTATTTTTAAAAATTAGTAAAACATATATAAAGGCCACTCAAGCAAACCTGAAAATGTGGCCTTTAAGGCAGGTGTGACTGCATTTCTCCCGCGAAACCAAGGGAGTAAATTAAACCCAACATGGCTGGAATAGTAAACATGTACATGTGTGGTCCTCTTTTAAGATTACATCTGACAGCTCTCCAGCAATCCGTTTGTGGTTCATATGAAATCTGGTCTAATAAGAGTGGTGGTCTTAGGTGGGAGGATCCTTTAAAGATGAACACTACTGTAAACACTGGTAATCATGGCCACCAAGAGAATTGTTGGGCCCCAGGACAAAAGGAAACTTGGCCCCCCTTCTCCAATTCTCCAAATAATGATATTCAAACTAAGTCCACCACGGACTAAACAAGGAAGAATCAGTACAACAAAAATGAATTGATGAATTTTGATTTAGAAAACAGCTTTCTACTTGTTTAAACTCATCGGCCACGGCCGAAGGCTGAGGTCAATATTGGTTTTGCAGGTCAATAAAAACTCATATTCACTGATACAAAAGTCTGTAATTGTTTTATTACATATACTATATATAAGGCTTATGACATCACAGGTGAATATCACTTTCAGCAGGTGAATACCATTATTTATCGACTTCTAGACTTTACTTAGCTAAAGTACGGATATTTACAGTCATTATGTAATAAATTTAATTATTGTCCTGTTTATGGTGCATCTGTCATGTATTATTGTTGCATTTTATCTTGTTGATTTTTAGCCAATAAATCATACTGTATAGATACCAAATTTTCATTAATAGCCCTATTATATAAACAACCATGATTTTTTTCCCAAACATCTATGATTTTCCATTGTATGATTTATGTTCACATCAAGTTTTACATCAAAAAATTTCAAGTATGAGTTACTGAACACTTTTCTAAAGGTTTATAAAGCCAAATAGACAAAGGGATGTTTGTTAACCTATACAATTGATCTAAACATACCAGTGCGTATTAATTCACCTCAAAGGCATATCATGTACAGGTGTAGAAATCAAACAGGTTTTTAGAAATATATAAATTTAATAAAGGGAATTAAATACACTTTATCTTCATGTTAATTAAATATTTTGAAAATCAAAATTTAACAATTAATCATGGGCGAACAGTTCAAAGAAAGACAACTATAATAAGTTTTACTTGTATTGCGGAAATCAATTATATACACAAAGTCATACATTCAAATACACAATAAGTAATCATTCATAATAAGTTTCATAAATAAACACATTGCATTTAATAAATCAATAATTTTTTGGCAATAAAATTCGCCGCCAAAAATACAATAACTGTCTGGTACTACTGGTAATTTTTTTCTTTTCTCGGAACATATCTTAATCCTTCAAAACATATAAAGGTCATGAAGAAAAAGAAAAAAAAACACTAGTGATGTATGGTGATCACAAGTGGAACTGGCAGGGAACATCATCATGTATAGGATGGGAGCTCCCTGAAACGAGAAAAGAAAAAATATGCAGCAAACTATGTACTAATAGTGATACATACAACATAAAATAAATAATACAATATCACATCAATAAAACTTAAAACAATCTATAAACTGAGATGTTTGATAATAAAGATAATTTTCTTTCTGAATAACTTTGGGTGCGTAAAAAAACGGGTCTGGTTTGTTATTGTGTAAAAATGAACGATATAAATTACAAAATAATAGATATCTTCTGTTGCATAACCTTCTTAACTCGGAATTTACTTTATTAAGTTTTCTTTCTGAAAGTTTAAAATGAACCAAACGAATAAGGAAGTAAAAATAATCGTAGCATCTGTCTTGCTTTTAATTTTATGAATAAAATCACCATAATAAGACAGATTGAGATGAGGACATTATTTGTTCCTACATGTACAATAACGAAATTTTTATTTTAACCGAGTTGCGACGAAGTCGAACTCGGCTTAAAATATGATGAATGGCGTCCGGCGGCGCAATCGTTTTCGCACAATATCTTAAGAATGAAATGTCTGATCTAAATGAAACTTGGTACACACATGCCAGGTGGTGAGAGGATGAAGTCTATTGATATTGAGGATCGTAGGACAAAGGTCAAGGTCACAACTTCTAAAAATAGAACAAAAAGTTGATACTTTTTTTCGTTTCCGCACGATATATTAAGAACGAAATGTCGGATCTAAATGAAACTTGGTATATACATGTCAGGTGGTGAGAGGAGGAAGCCTATTGATATTGAGGATCGTAGGACAAAGGTCAAGGTCACAACTTCTAAAAATAGAACAAAAATATGATACTTTTTTCATTTCCACACGATATCTTAAGAACAAAATGTAGGATCTAAATGAAACTTGGTACACATGTGCCTGATGGTGAGAGGAGGAAGCCAATTGATAATGAGGTTTGTAGTATAAATGTCAAGGTCACAACTTCTAAAAAAAGAACAAAAATTCCTATAATGGAGGTAAAAAGATACATTGTATCATATATTTTATATATTAATGATTGATTTTTGTGTTTTAACGCCACTTTAAGCAGTGTTTCAGCTATATCATGGCGACCAGTGTTAGTGGTGGAAGAAGCCGGAATACCCGGAGAGAACCACCAACCATGGGCAAGTAACTGGTAAACTTTATCACTTGCCACTGCGAGTCGAGTGCACCCTTTTTGTAATTTACAAAACCGTGCGCGAACCCACGCCGTGTTTAAATACATTTTTAATATTCAACTAATTATAAAACTCTAAAGTGATTTTCAAATGAATAAACCAAAGCTATCAGAAAAAAAAAATTGTTAAGTGTAAAATTTTACCGAAATTTGAGAAGAAATTTATTTTATGGAATATATTTTAATAAATTCCATGCTATATGCACAGTCACTTGAAGTTTCAAAAATAAGGGAGGAATATAAGAACAAATGATGGTTATCTATAATAAATAAGGGAAATTTTTCGAAGTTTTTCTTATTTTTCCCCATTATTTTTGAAACTTCAAGTGACTGTGCTATATGTAAGGAGAAATTTCAAAAATGTGACCATAGAGTTGGCAATACATTCACATTCTGCACCGATATTTCGTTTGCGGTGCATTTCAATTGCGCGTTAAAATCCTACATTTACGTGAAGAACTTAAACACAGGACAATTGTGAGGATCTTTTTTTTACCTTTCTTTAAAGTATATTTCGTATTTTCATAATATTTTATGGTTTTTATAAGCATTGATGTTGCAACTGCTTTTTTATCTCTTTATTTACTTCTTTCAACATCCAGAAATGACTTAATCTGTAACTACTTCCCACCACGAAGAGGGGGGGGGGGGGGGGGGGTAGGATTTGGGTAGTTTTATTGCACCACTGTATTCACACATATAAAATAATATGTTTCATCAACACATAAAACAACAAAGATACACATCTTACAATATTAAACCTTAACATCACGGCCGCCCAATCGCTCTAAATCATATCCAAATGATATGAATAAAAATTGTTTAGAGGAACTTCCGGATATGACGAGGAGGACCTAAAGCAGGATCATACAAAAAGGTAAGTCGAGTATTTTCTGCAAAATAAACTTTTTTCTAAAAATCAAAGAATGTCATTCGACCCTTTTATAATTTGTCTTTATCTACTGAAAGTTTGCTTGTTGTCTTTTACGTTAATTCATCAGTAGAACTTTTCACCCGCAAACATCCATTGGGTTCTGAGATTTTTTATTCAATCAGCGATAGATTTCTCATATAAAACCACGCTTTCCTGTAATTTCTTTAGCTGGATCGACTGAAAATCACCCCTAGTTTTTATTACGCCCCTCCACAATAAACAGAATTGTTCCTTTCCTGTAAAAAACGGCACATTATTGACATGATATATGATTTAGATGTACTAACTGTGCCTTGGAGGAACTTATTAACAAGGCAAAACAGTTATAATCTTCAAAACAAAACAAAACAGAAATATTTTATAGTTATATCTTAAAAGCTTTCTTGATGAAGGATTGACGATTTTTTTTATTATATGCAGAAAGTGATATCATTACAGACATTTTGAGTTCCTCCAAGGCAAAATGCAGAAAATGTTATGAGTAAATTAAATATAATCTAAATAACAGGTAATCCGCGCAAATGCAAAAAAAAAGTCTCGGGTACATTTTACGGGCAATTGTAATGCCCTTTCTCCGTGCAAAAGTAATACCTGTTAATCTCCAAATCCATGCAAATGTAATGCGCCCTTTGTGTGTGCTTAACTTTATTTTTGAACCATTGTTTGTACATGTACCCGATATAGTTTCTTCTAGGTACACACTCGTTAATAAAAATATGTTGATAAATTGTAAATGCAGAACTGAAACACTTAAACAAACAATAATATGTAACTGTTTTAATGATTTTTTATGACTCGAAATATAACAATATTGCGTGCATCTAATATGTATTGCTTGCTTCATTTGATTAATGTTCATATTAAAAAAAATACAGATAGCAATTCTTCTGTCTTCAAAATTAGGTTTACGATTTACGACTTACGAGTACCTACCACCACTCTTAACTTTGCGATCACTTTTTGTCGTAAGTCGTAAATCCTAACTGTTAGTGAAACGGTCGTAGCTCTTAAAGGTACACTTACGTCTACGTTTACGACTTTCGACCTTTAGTGAAACGGTCGCCTGGCTAGTGTAGCCCCAGGAAATGTCTGTGTAGTACATCCATCAATTCCTCTGACTTAGGAATAGCTGAGATTAGTGTCCCTCTTTTTTCCTTATAACTTTCTACAAAATTAACATTTGAATTTTTTATTTATATGTTCCCCCATTCGTCTACTTAGGGACTGACCATTTAACTTGAAGGGGAGGGGGGGGGGGGTTATGGTTTTTTGTTTCGGTCAGAAATTTTTTTTCGAACAACACTAAAGTTAGAATATATATTTTTTTTGTCTCGCGAAGCGCAAATTTTTTTCCAGAATTTAACATTAGGTTATATGACAAAAACTCTGAATCAGATTATTTTTTTTTTCCTCCACCAAAATCAGAATATTTTTTTCAGCAACATTGAGAATCAGAATATTTTTTTAGAAAAAAAAACATAACCCCCCCCCTTCAAGTTAAATGGTCGTTCCCTTATGTCAATTTTATCCTCAAAATTAAATCTTAAATAATTTTTATAAGCGTCACTTTTCCAATCTCCATACAACTGAATTACTTCACTTGGAATTTCCGAAGAAAAAGCCCAACTCACACATGGCAACACATCTTTTTTAGTGATGAATCCCGATTTTCACTTCGTTTTAGCGATGGACGTTATCGTGTGTACCACAGACGTGGGGAACGTTTTACTGACCAGTGTTGTGTACGAGTCCGACCATTTTGGAGGCGGAAGTGTTATGGTCTGGGCTTGAATTTGTCATGATGGTTGCACTCAGCTCAAAATTATTCAAGGAACATTGAATGTCGTAAAATGCAGAAGATATTCTTGATCCTATTGTTCTGCCCTTTCTGCAACAACGAAAGTTTGATCACGTCTTTCAACATGACAATACACGATGCCACGTGGCTCGTGTTTGTCAAGACTTTTTGAACCAGAATCACATCCGTGTTCTTCCTTGGCCGGCATTATCACCGGATCTGTCACCAATTGAACATTTATGGGATGAACTCGGTAGACGTGTTCGCCACCGTCAAAATCCACCGGAAACACTACAGGAGCTGTGTGGCGCACACCCCACAAGCCTTTATCCAACGATTCGAAACACTACAGGAGCTGCGTGGCGCACATCCCACAAGCCTTTATCCAACGATTGATTGGTTCTATGGGTCGGAGATGCGACACGTTACTGAACTCCGCAAACCTCCATACTGCATGACAATTTCTGTCTGTCCATGATTTGTTCTGATAATGATGTGGAGAAAATTTGTTGATATTGCCTTATTTGTTATGCCCCTATGAATCTAAATTATACGATTTTTGTCGATTTTTTTACATGAATTTAAATGGATAAAGTTTGTTGCAAATTTTGTACAGAATATTTTCAAAGAATTTGGTTTGCATTATATATTTAATTTCCAAGGGGCTATCCCATTTGTGTGGTATAAACTGTACTAGAAATAGCAACTACATGATCAGTTTATCAAAAAAGTGGTGTTCAGATGTAATGAACTCTTCTAGAGCAGAATTTTATTTTAATCCATACTCTCGAAGGCGTTTGACTGCCTACCTCATGACATATTGCTTGACAAATTGTCAGCATATGGTATATCATCTCATTCGGTCTCTCTTTTGAAATCTTACTTGTCAAATAGAAAACAACAAATTAAAGTTAACAGAGTAGTACTGAGTAGCTGGGCTGACATCCATAAAGGAGTGCCCCAAGGATCTATCCTAGGAGCCTTCTTATTTAATGTCTTTATTAATGACATATTTCACTTTATTTCTGATAGCTCCTTGTATAATTATGCAGATGACAATACCCTCTCATTCTGTAAGATTTTGATGCACTTATATCTACTCTGGAGACTGACTCAAATCAACTAATTTGAATGGTTCAGAATAAATAAGATGCAGGCTGTAGGCAGAAAAACTTATGACAAAAATCCATCCATTCATATTCAGAATTTGATCTGGTAAACATGTGAAAGTACTGTGAAACTCCTTGGGATTGATATTGATTATCAACTAAATTTTGATGCTCATATTAGTACAATATGCAGGAAGGCATCCCAACAACTAAATATTCTCAAACGTTTGGGTTCATATTTGAATAGATTAAATAAGTTAACTATATTTCATACTTTCATACTTAGTAATTTTAACTTTTGCCCTTTGGCCTGGCATTTCTGTACTGATAAAAATTCAAAAAAATTAGAAAAAGTGCAGGAAAGAGCACTCCGTTTTGTATATGAAGACTATAATAGTTCTTATGAGGAATTACTATAAAAAGCTAAGGTGCCTTCCTTGCAGATTAGAAGAATGAGAACCATGGCTTTGGAAACATATAAAATAATTAATAAACTTGCACCTGTCTGTCTTCATGATCTTGTCCATATGAAAAACTCTAAATATTCTTTCAGATACAACAACATTTTGGAAATACCACAGATCAAATCCGCACGGTACGGTAAACAATCTTTCAGATTTGCTGCACCTACATTGTGGAACAGCGTCCCAGATCATTTCAGGACTGAAAATAGCTTCTCTCAATTCAAGAGTCTTTCGCAGTCCTGGAATGGGTCCAAATGTCGCTGATCTGTATGTAGATGATTAAAATTTTGCTTCTGGTTTGCTTTTATTTTTTTTTCTTTATTTTTTAATTATTTTTTTTTTTTAGTTTGGCTTGAAAATTTTATATTCTTTCATTTTTTAGTTAGACAGCGCTGCTTTTACTGATTATGTTGGTCTACCAGTTTTAAGTATTCAGTATTATTATTATTATTATTTTTGTTTTTTACCTGCTGCTTCTTTTTTAAATGCTGCTTTATGTTGGAGCATCTGTGTGTGGATCTTGAACAAGAGTCCAAAGAGGCACTTGCCACGTGGGTTCTTATTCAGATCTATACACAGTCCTCATTTTTATGCCTGTATGTCTTAGCTTATTTTAGTTTGTAACTTTGCATGTGACTTGTGTTGTTTTATTGTTAATGTATATTCGGTAAAAAGCTTCTTAGAGCTTATGGTGTACTGTTTTATTATGTGCCGAATCAAAATAAAGTTTTCTTATCTTATCTTATACTGTAAAAAGAATCTGAATTAGAAAAATATTTACTGGGGTTACCATCACATTTTAGAGTTTGGATGCAAAATTTAGAACATCGAACTTAAAGTTACCAATTACAACTTTAAGGTAGATGGTACGGAATTTCAAAAGTAACTAGACTTTGCACTTTATGCCTCAAAAACATTAGTGATGAATTTCATGTTTTATTTAATTGTGAAAATGATGTTATTTCTGAATTCAGAAACAAATTCATACCCAACTATTATTGTAAAACCCGAACATTAAAAATATTGGGACGGTAATGATTTCAAACTATCATATTCAATTATTGACAAATGTAGCAATATTTATTAAGAAAATCGGTAATTTTCTATAACATTGCATACTCTGTTTATTCTGCCATGTATTTTATGTGATATGTTGTAATATCATACCCTTTACAGGGGCGGATCCAGGATTTGTGGTTAGGGGGGGGGGGGCGTGAGTAGGCGAGGGGTCTGGGACCGCTTAAGGTCCCCAGCTGGTCCAGGGTAGAACCCTGGTAGGGGGCCCAAGCTCCCCTGAAGCTCTGGGGTTTTCAGGAATTACAGACATTTATTTGAACGACAATTTTGAACCAACCACACCATTTTTATCAGACCAAAAAAACTTGATTTTGAGTCTTAATTTTGTCGGATAATTGTTAACAGTATATTTTTGTCAGATTATAAGTAAAACTTTTTTTGAACAACCGTGATGCGAATTGTTCAACTCATGACTGATCGATCACGATATTTTAACCCTTCAAAGAACTATTGGTTTAGTTTTAACGCATTCCTCATTTCACTAATTGGTCTGTACTTTCGGTGCTTGTCCTTTCGGGTGGTTCTAGTTAATACTGCCCGTCCGGATGGAGCTTTTCTTTTCGTCGTTTGATTCATTCATTGAAAACATATGATTCGACCGTTCTTGTTTATAGACAAACAAAAGCGGAAATTATCGGCGAATCCATATATGAATCAACGAACACACCCAACGTGTATTTACAATGTGTAGGAATATTTTACTACAGGTCACGAGTTAACCATTCATGAAAAAGTTGTTTGTTGAACTGCTTAATTAACGTTGTATAACATATGCTTTGCGAATTTTAGGGGGCGCACGCCCCCCTCTAAATCCGCCCCTGCTTTATGTCCTAATTCGCTCTGCTCAAACGAACATAAAACATTTATCAAATAAACAACAAACTCTCATATGGAAGGTGCCACTTGCAAACATCAAGTGCAGAATTTTATTTTGACATAAGAATGAATTAGTGCCGCAAGAATTGGATACAGTCCATCTAGATGCCAGTTCACATCAAAGCATCGTCAGGAGGATGAAAACATCTGTAACGACAGAAAGTAAAAAATTATAAAAAATAAAAAATAAAATTTTAAGAGAGAAAAAAGTTGTGTGAACACTTGAGTTGCAATGGCTCGAATGATAAAGACCGCACACCTACACAAATACATTCAAATCGAACAGACCCAACTTTCCCGTGCATGTTTTAAACCAATCAAACAACTTAACCACCTATAAATCTCAAACACGTGTAACTGTTTACAAACAAACTATTCGATACTGTATAACGTGGATAAATACATTTATGTCCTAATTTTCTCTGCTCAAACGAACATAAAACATTTATCAAATAAACAACAAACTCTCATATGGGAGGTGCCAGTTGCAAGCATCAAGTGCAGCACCTCGAACAACAAAGAAAGGGAAACAACTGTAGAATACTTTATTTAAATTCCTAAATTCATAGATACAGACAACAGAGATTTCAAATCTTCCCTAACATATCCATCTTTGGCGTTATCAGTTTTCCATCTCCCATGGGTTTTTTTTAATAATCTAGCTGCATTAGTTGCACCGCCTGCTCTCAGTGAATGTAATCCAAAATTATTTTTATCTAAACCGAGAATATCCAATTTTTCAAGAAGAATTTCTCTCGCTCTAGTATAAGAAATATGTCCTGCATTGCGAAGTTTATATGAATTAGAACTTTTACAATAGCAAATTTGACGAAAAATGAATTATTCTTCATGAAGACTTATACCAGCACAATTAACATAATCTAGAAGCATGTTAACTGGACACGTATGAGTGTTCGTTTTCGCTATAATAACATCACTGCCTTCTCTGTATTTATCTGTCTTACTTTTTTCTATGAAGTTTGTAACATACAAATCAAAAAACTTAATATCGCAACCTCTGATACCAACAATTTCAGAAAACCTTAGAAACCCGGCGTAACCTATTAAACACATAGTAACTATACGTTTATCATAAAGATTAGTCGTTTTTCCAAACCTATCAACAAGTTGACGCAAAATTTCAGGTGTTATAGGTTCCTTTTTGGTACAAGGACGAGATAATTGTCTCCTTGCTCCTTCAACAACACTTTTAACAAGAAAAGAATCACAAGGGTTTTCGAATCCTGAAACCTCGTGTGTCCAACCTATGGAATAAACAACTTCGTTGATTTTTGCCACTGAACACAATTTTTGAATCAAAGAAATAATATATAAACTTATATGTATGTCACTAGCGGGGATATGTTTCACCGAATCAAAAGTATTACACCAATTGCACCAAGCTTTGAAACCATATATATATTTTTTCACAGTATTGTCTGACTTGGAATTCAATATTGCTGCAGGAAGTTTGGTACTCAATTCTTTCAAACGGGTATCACAAATATCATTTATTCCTTTCCATCTACCGATCGTAATCAAACCTGAAAAAATGTATTAAAAATAGGAAATTAGATACCCGTGTGAAAAAATGAAGTAACAGTCTTCTATAAATAAAAATAACACGTATACCAAGCCAAATAGGCACTTCATGTAACGGACAATACTCAGACCTAGACGCCCAGTCGCGAATTACCCTTCATGATCTATCAAAAGCCGACCAAGGAGAAAAATAACAACATATGCCTTGCATGCAAACATGTTCACACCCAAGTAGGTATTACCATTCAACCGGTTTGTGCTCAAACCGTATACGCCAAGTGGCATAAACGCAATTCCGTGTATAGGTCCAAGATTTCCATTCAACTGCAGATATACAATTTTACAGCCCAAGTGGGCACGATACTTCAAAAAATCAAGTGAAAATAAATACTAGTAACTGAATATTTTATTTTTAAACTGCTGAATAAATATAAATACAATTTAATCTCAATAATCAGAATATGCTTATAATGGTGATATACGAACCACTAATACACTACTTTTAAACCGTTCTGATCCGAACAATGACTTCTTGTTAGATCCATAAATATAAATGTCCTTTGGATCCTTAAATTCTAACACATCTGATATGTAATGCATACATGACGAATTACTATGAAAAATCACTGGCCAGAAGGGAGAAGACTCCCATTTGGGAACAACTAAAGTTCCAAACGCTCCACAGGCTAAACAGTGCTTAATAACTCTGTTTACAAGATTCAAAGGTGGCACTAGCCAATTATTTTCACCTGCCCAATTGAATGCAAAAGCATCTACACCTGAAGTACCAGGGGTGTGAAATTTAGAATTAAATTTATTAATTTTGAAATTTTCAGAATTTGTAAAACGATCAAAAGAATGAGGTCCAAATAACCCGTCAACAAATTTGAAAAAATCGACGAAAACTCCCCAATCATCGTAATTGAAAATTTTACTAATTGCATCAGATTTTGCATTCAATTGTCTTGGTATCCACTGTATACAATGCTGATACAGTTTTTAACACATATAGAAAAAATAAACATCGCTAGCTCATGTAAATGACCTTTCATACTACCACTCTAAATAATAAGTTCACAGTTTTTACTATCAGTATACCATTTAACTGATTTTCCAAAAAACTGCTTTTTTAAAGCTTCTAAACATGACTGTACAGCTTTAAGCTCTCTCCAAGTGGAGCTGTTACATTTTTCTCATCTGTCCACATTTTATGAAATATACTATTATCAAGCTGGCAAGAAAATGCACCACAGGCATGATCACTTGCATCTGAGTATACAATAACAGACGGAACTTTATATTCCGATAAACACTTACGATTTAAGCTGTGCACATTTTGTTTCCAAAAATTTAATTCTGAAATTACATCTTGATCTGACAAACAAAATGTACTGTCCCATGATTGACGCGACTCAATCATTCTGTACAAATTTCTAGTCATTAAACGCGAAATATTTCCAATGACAGATGAACGGGAGATAATTCTACCTGTAACCTTAACTCAACTTCTTGCACTGACAAAAGGTAGACTAGAAAAAACTGAATTAATACTATCAATTAAATCATTAACCCTCTCATCTTGAACTTTTATGGAATGGTCTTCAGAATTCCACAACAATCCGATTTACAAGGAGTCCAAATTGACTTTTTCTTATTAACTACAAATCCTGCTTTATTTAATGTATATAATACAAAACTGGCATCAACACTACAACTACTAAAATCAAAATGTGTACCCCAACCATCATCTAAATATAACACCATACGAATACCGTGTTTACGCCAGTATTTTACTAATGGTCGCAAAGTTTTAGTAAAAACATACGGTGCTGAAGTCAAACCGAAATGTAAAACAGAAAATACATAATATTTTTCATTCCAACAAAAACCTAAATAAGTTTTAAACTTATCATTTATATCCAGATGGTGATAACCAGATTTTAAATCATATTTGTACAAATAGCAATCCTTATCAAAATACTGAAGTGCTATCTTCCAATCTTCAAACTTAATGTTTTGCTTCATGACATGTTTATTTACCTCTCTCAAATCTAAAATGAGTCTCTTTTTACCCGACTTCTGTATTGAAACTGTTAAAGGATTAACTACGGTCGGCTTAATTTTAACCTCTTCTAATACAACCATTCTTTAAAAGATCTAAAACGGCTTCTGTTACAAAATCTGAATTATCAAATGCAGACTTGTTATTATTTCTAAACATAGAACAAGGTGTAGAAACAAACAGAATCGAATAACCATTTTCTATAATATCCAAAACAAACGAATTGCATTCTATTTCTCTCCAAAATGAAATATGTTTTTTAAGTCGACCTTTAACACTTGTAAATTGTTTGAAATTTCATATTAAAAAAATACAGATTGTTCAGTTTCAAAAATGTCAAAATTTGATAAATACTTATCATTAATTTCATCGCTGTCATTTTGCTGTCTGCTTGATGATGATCTTGGGGCAGTTGCGTCTCCAGTGTCCCTGTTCGCTACACCCAAAACAGATGTATGTCGGGCGTGGTCCTGTAGATATCCTGTTGAAGGAACGAAAATTACTCCCAGTATTAGTAACAGTATCAGACCTAGGATTCGGAAAAGTAGCTGAAGGTGCTGGTCTTGCGCCTTTGACTATTTTCCTGTTTCCGTTGATTTCTTTTCCTGATAGCGCAGGTCTCAGCTTGCCTAATACGCTTCTCGTCATCTGTATCAGACGCCAAATCATCTGACATATACTCCTTGACCGTGTCCCATCCACCCGGGGATTTATCTGCCAACTTAATGCACTTGTTGCGCTTGTGAATTTTGTCACGAACATCACTGCAGATATCCTTGATTTTAGCATAGTCCTTAGCTTCTGCAGCACACTTAATTCTACCAATGTCATAATCAAGGTCAGCATTAAACTCCAACTGTTTCTGATTCCCAGAAAATTTGAACTGATAGGACTTCTCCGTCTTGAGTTTTTTGGCCAACATCTCGGACTTCCGATATGCGTCATCTTTCAGTTCACGTTTTAGCGATCCTAAACGGTCTTCAAAGTAATCTGGGAAAAGATCCAAAGCGGCGAAAGCACTGGAATCAGCAAGAGATTTATCCTTTGAACTGTGTTTTTTATGAGATTTCGAACGAGGTGATTTGTTAACGTCACTAATATCGTCAGGTTCAGAGTCTCCCATGCTATACACTCGCGTAGAATACATTATTTAAGAGAAAAATAGTTGTGTGAACACTTGAGTTGCAATGGCTCGAATGATAAAAACCGCACACCTACACAAAAACTTTCAAATCGAACAGACCCAACTTTCCCGTTTATACTTTAAACCAATCAAAACAACTTAACCACCTATAAATCTCAAACACGTGTAACTGTTTACAAACAAACCATATTCGATACTGTATAACTTTGATAAAGCCAAAAATATATGTGTGTTTACGGTCACCCGACCGACCCTAATTTTTGCTAGCGACCATATCAATTTTTACACAGAATTCGGATAACCATTTTTGTTGTTTAATCAGCAGCAATGTTTTATTTATTCAACCGCTAGCTTTTTGTCGAAATTGAGAGCAAAGAAGGTAGAAAAACTGCGTAACAGCTTCAAAACAAATGACGGCTTACCGGAAATTTCGAAAATGAAATACCGGAATCGGATTCAGGAACCGGGAACGACTATTTCCGGTTTTGCCGAAAGTTAAAAAAATAATAATAATAATGCCGACCGACCGACCCTAGATTTTCTTGACATATGACAGTAAACACACATATTTTTGGCCTAAATACATGTATGTTGTATTATCATACCCTATATGTTGTATATTATGTTATATGTTGTATTATCATACCCTATATGTTGTATTTTATGTTATATGTTGTATTATCATACCCTATATGTTGTATTTTATGTTATATGTTATATTATCATACCCTATATGTTGTATATTATGTTATATGTTGTATTATCATACCCTATATGTTGTATATTATGTTATATGTTATATTATCATACCCTATTTGTTGTATTTTATGTTATATGTTGTATTATCATACCCTATATGTTGTATATTATGCTATATGTTGTATTATCATACCCTATATGTTGTATTTTATGTTATATGTTGTATTATCATACCCTATATGTTATATTTTATGTTATATGTTGTATTATCATACCCTATATGTTGTATTTTATGTTATATGTTATATTATCATACTCTATATGTTGTATATTATGTTATATGTTGTATATTATGTTATATGTTGTATTATCATACTCTATATGTTGTATATTATGTTATATGTTATATTATCATACTCTATATGTTGTATATTATGTTATATGTTGTATATTATGTTATATGTTGTATATTATGTTATATGTTGTATTATCATACTCTATATGTTGTATATTATGTTATATGTTATATTATCATACACTATATGTTGTATTTTATGTTATATGTTGTATTATCATACCCTATATGTTGTATTTTATGTTATATGTTATATTATCATACTCTATATGTTGTATATTATGTTATATGTTGTATTATCATACTCTATATGTTGTATATTATGTTATATGTTATATTATCATACACTATATGTTGTATGTTATGTTATATGTTGTATTATCATACCCAGTGGCGGATTTAGAGGCGGCGTGCGGGGCGTGCGCGCCCCCCCCCCCCCCCCCCCCTAAAATTCCCAAACATATGTTATACAACGTTAATTAAGCAGTTCAATAAATAACTTTTTCATGAATGGTTAACTCGTAACCTGCAGTAAAATATTCTTACACATTGTAAATACACGTTGGATGTGTTCGCTGATTCATATATGTATTCGCCGTCAGTAGTTCAAATATTATTCCATTCTGATTGGTTCCGAGGTACCAGACATCAACTATTTTCTCAGGCTAATTAAACATTATTTCTTCAGTCAATTTTACAACTACATGTACACGTGCTATTTAGAAATTATAAAATGGACGAAAATTCTAGGCCAAGAAAACAAGCAAAATTGGATACATTTCTGATTCTTCGACGAGACGAGAAAAGTCAATGGTAAACTAACAATACTTCGAATAATTAATTTAACAATTGATCTCATTTATAAAACATGCAACGAAAACCTATAACGAGAGAATCAGATGATGAAACTGAGACAGTGTGGAGAAACTTGAGTGTCCCAAGAAAATGGTTACTTCTCTTTAAATAATGGTTCAAATAGTTCTTGAATTCGAAATTCTGCAATTTCATATGGAAAAAAAATATAGGTTTGATTTGTATACAAATACCCGAAAATGTTGCCTTTTACTTTTCAAGTAAAGATCAGTAATAATACGCGTTGGTATATTGTACATTAAAATACAAAAGTAACATATTAATAGAAAAAAATTAGCGGCAATTTATGTGTAACAATCTCCTCACTGCCCGAGGTATCTGCACAAGAAAGTGTGAACAAATCCTTTGTCCGGGTACGTTTATATTATTTATATCTACCAATGGATGTCTGTACAATTTTTTTTACACATTTTTAACAAAAAATTCTGACTACAATTTATTTGTAATAAATTAATATCTACAACTGCACATGAAAGTGTGAAAATAATCTCGACAAAATGGTTTATGCATATCTCACACCTGATTTCCGTAAACATATTTCTCGAGAACTTTGACACATTTTGTTTGTTTGATCGTTTGGTATAATGAGGTTTTTACACCCGTTGCTCGAACACTTGATGTCCGTCCCTCCGTCCGTTTGTCCGTTCGTCCGTCCGTCCGTCTGTAAGATGTCTGCAATCCGCAACTCCCCTGACTGTAACCACGCAATTGATTGACGTTAAACTATATAATGTACGATTTATAAAGAATTCTTTCCGCAGTACGATGGGGGAGGATCGTTTTAATGCCCTACTTTTGTTTTTTGTTCATAAAGACATTGAAATTGACATTTCGAAAGTTGTAGAAATGTATGCAAGACAATATCCAAGGCGGATGCTATTGTTTAATCCACTTTCCGAGTGACTTGTTTGAAATTATCTTGAGACAATAGTATATATGTAGCTATAAGTTTTCCAGTTTGCTAACATTTGTTCCAAAAATGATTCATTCTTTTTATTTTGGATATTTTTGTTAAATTTGTAACTTCAAGATAAAAATTAAAGCTTGTGTTATTTTGACCACAATGAATCCTATTATTACAGTGGCAGCAATCTTATCTGAAACTGTTCAAAGTCAAAATGAATAGTAATGATATTAGGAGTAAATTTGGGATATCATTCTAAAAAAGCTCTACCCATTGATAAATGATCAGTATTCTGTCCGTCCGGATGAAGCTTTTCGTTTCGCCGTTGGTTCATTCATTGAAAACGTATGATTCGTTCTTGTTTTTAGACAAACAAAGACGACTATGTTAACATTAATGCTGCATGAAACGATTCTGATCATCTAATTTAGATACGTTAGCTAATCAGAAATCAACAACAAGTTCATGTATTGACAATTTCCGCTTTTGTTTGTCTATAAACAAGAACGGTCGAATCATATGTTTTCAATGAATGAATCAAACGACGAAAAGAAAAGCTCCATCCGGACGGGCAGTATTAACTAGAACCACCCGAAAGGACAAGCACCGAAAGTACAGACCAATTAGTGCAATGAGGAATGCGTTAATGATTGATTGATTTTTGGTGTTTTAACGTCACTTTCAGCAGTATTTCAGCTATATCGTGGCGACCAGTTTTAGTGGTGGAGGAAGCCGGAGTACCCGGAGAGAACCACCGACCCTGGGCAAGCAACTGGTAAACTTTATCACTTGCGACTGCGAGTCGAGTGCACCCTTTTTTGTAACCCACACCGTATGGGTGATAGGCTTGTATAAGCTGTTAGATCCAACGACCTAACTCATTGAGCCATCCGGACCCCAGAAATGCGTTAATACTAAACCAATAGTTCTTTGAAGGGTTAAAATATCGTGATCGATCAGTCATGAGTTGACCAATTCGCATCACGGTTGTTCAAAAAAAAAGTTTTACTTCAGGTTCTTATAATCTGACAAAAACATACTGTTAACAACTATCCGACAAAATTAAGACTCAAAGTAAAGTTTTTTTTGGTCTGATAAAAATGATGTGGTTGGTTCAAAATTGTCTTTCAAATAAATGTCTGTAATTCCTCAAACCCCCAGAGCTTAGGGGGGGTTTCGCCCCCCTGTCCCCCTACTAGGGCTCTGCCCTGGGCCCGCTGGGGACCTTAAAGCGGTCCCCAGATCCCTCTCCTACTCACGCCCCCCCCCCCCCCCCCTAATCCCAAAACCTGGATCCGCCCCTGATACCCTATATGTTGTATTTTATGTTATATGTTGTATTATCATAACCTATATGTTGTATATTATGTTCTCGTGTTACACAATTTGTGTTGTTGAATAAACTTGTTCAACTCAAAATAAAAATCCCAAAAACAAAAAACGGTAAATATAGGACGATCCAGCCATAAAATAGAAAACAAAACTGGATTGCGGTTCTATTTAAACAGTCGTTATGGAAATCATGTTCAATCGAAATTTCATTTATTATAATTCTTGAGATACCATCTTGATTCCGATAATCTTCACGTGTACATTCTTATTAATGCCGTCTTCTTTTGAAAACAAATCTCTTTAACTTAACAACCAGTCTACTTTGACTTGTAACACCACACGCTTCCCACATGGCTATTAAGACTCCGAATCAAAAAATCATTTTGTAATATATACTAATGTTTCAAACTGCGCCTATAATTATATTTAATCATCTGTTAATAACATATTTTCATTTTTATCGAAGTAATGTCCCTATAGAACAGTGCAGACATCGGTGTTCGCCGCTGGATGGAGCTGGATTCCTGCTGCTAATCTTAATGAAGAAACATATTTACTACTTTGTTGCATAATATTCAATGTTATTCAATGTCTAGGGGTTGATTATGGTCACGATTTTATTTGCTGTAATATCTTTTTCAATTAACATTAAATTATATGTTTTATCTTTATTTTGCTAAGTGTTTTAATACAATTTTTATATTTATATTATTTTTTGTAAACAGATGTTTCGTTTTTTCTGTTTGGTCAACAGATAATGCAATTTTTATCAAATTGAGAAACATTGTTTTTTTTTATATTTTTGATGAATAAACGACCACAGACGCGTCTGACCAATTCAAAGTAAGTCATGATTACGATAAGTACATACACCCAGAGAACTATTGTTTACACTTTTTATCAAGTACATTTTTTATTTTCTCTTATTATTTAATGTTTTTTCTAGTGTTGAAGTATCACTTTTTACCGATTAAGATTAATGGTACCGTTGTGAGTTCGATTCCCGCTCATGGTTAGGTGGACTCGATACAACATCGTGTGATCAAGTTTATCAGTGTACTCCGGTTTCCTCCACCAATAAAACTGAAATATTGTTGAAAGTGGCGTTAAACACCATATACATATTTCTAGTGTTGAAGTATCACTGATAACTAATCAACAATAATTAATTACATTAATTTAGCATCCGCTGCAGTTCACTATATAACACTCATTTAAATTATAATAAAGTGGCCTTAGATCGTAAATTGCATCGGGTACTAAATTAATGTTATTAATTTATCTTAATTGAAAATAAGTGATACTTTGACAATATTAATACCTCAATTATACAGAAAATACTTCAACTGAGGGGGCTATGATTATGGTGTTTAACGCCACTTTCAACAATATTTCATTTATATCGTGGCGGTCAGTTTTATTGGCGGAGGAAACCGGAGTATCAGGAGAAAACCACCGACCTACCACAAATCACTGATAAAATTCATCACATAATGTTGAACCGCATCAGTTGGTGCTCGCCTCGAGCTTGGTAGATCGTGGGTTCCAGCCCCGGTCGGGTAAAACTAAAGACTTTAAGAAGAATTTGAAGATACCAAAAGGGGTAATCAGAATCCGTATATCGAAGAAGAACAGACAACACAATGGCCAAAAGAAAAAGTACAAAAAGACAAACAACGATCTACAAAACACTACACATAAAACTAAAGATCGAATAACACGAACCCCACTTAAAACCGGAGATGAAAGCGGGTGTCCCGCAAGGGTGAGCAGTTCCTGTTCCACTAGTGGCACCCGTTGTGTTAATCTAGTTACAAACCCGGTGATAAGTCATGAATGAGGAAAGGACTAGGAAGTGTTTACGACAAGTGGAACATATCCGTGGTTATTTGTGACACAGATATTCCATAGCGCAAAATTGGTATTTGTTGGTTCTCCGCAAAGCACGCAGCATTAAGGAGTGAGAGCAAAGACTTGTTCTGTCGGAATTAAAATAATTAGTCTGAGTGGGGTGACATGTCTATCCGCGGACTGTTGTTTCAGTGAGCTAGCATTATAAAAATTCAACTCGTGTTGGTCTAGAACAAAGCAGATCCCATCATCATCTCATTGAAAATTAACTTGTTCTCGCCATTATATGGCTGAAAAATTGCTGAGTTGGCGTTAAACAACACTCACTCAATCACATAATGATGTATCGAGTACACCTTGCCTGAACGGGTTTCGATGCTGAAAAAATATCAGCTAGTTTGGGAGGAGGGTCTCTCCCCGAATGTGGGAAAAAATTAACTTAATGAATATGAAATCCGAAAGTATGAAAAAGATTTCATGATGGTAAATTTGTGACTGGACGTTCGTGTCGTCGACTGTCTATATTAGATCGCTTAATGCAAAAATAACACATAATATTTATGAGAAAAAATAAAATAGCCTTCTATGTGTAAACCAATCGTGTTGTATATGAAATATTATGCGTTTTTCTTCAGTGTTCAATGAATACACAATTTTGCATTTTTTCGTACTATTCTACATTTCAAATTACGCGCATTTTTTTTTATCAACTATTCCACTATACACAGGATTGCAGAACAGAAAGCGCCAAAATTACTCGGTCTTGAAACTAGGTCCATATGAACCCTATCATTTTAGGAGTGTATCGGCCAAATTTAAAGTTAGATAGCACTTGGGTCTAATTCGTCTCCCGACTCAAATTCAAGAAGCCTTTTTTATTTCAAAAACTTTGCTGTTACATGTACATTGACCAAGTCCATATAAAACACTGGGTCTCCCAAGATCTATCAATGTCAATACTCTAACTCAAGTAGCCTTTATTAGTGACATACACGAGTATATCGAATAGGCCGATATCCATATCGAGAAATATTGTTTTAATCTATGAAAATCTTGAAAAAGCTAAATATGGGTTCACTCCCATTATTTTATTCAAATCTATTGTGTATCTCTGAAACAGAATTGACATATAGAGATGATTTCCACATATTCTCTGTCATTTACAATAAAAAGTCTCATCACAGCCAATGGAGCTTTTATAAGTCAAAGTGGTTGATCCTAACAACACCAACCTTTCTTCACTTCTTTGACGTCACTTCCGATTTTGACATCGTTACTTCTCATCCGTGGTTTTTATGTTCATGGATACATCACCAACACATAACCTTGACACTCCAGCCTGATATATGAAATTAAATAAAGGAATCATAAAATTGTACCTGTGTTCATCAGAGTTAAGGGCGATTGTCAACTTGATATATTTACACGTCAATTGGGAACAGACGCACATCTTTCTCCAAAGACCCATATGTTTTTGTTTGGTCTTTTTATGATGTTTGAAGGCTAAAATAAACAAACAAACAGTATATAGCTACACCCGTCATGATTATACTTATGTTATATTTTTTTTAAATTTTATTAATGCACACAAGTAACCCATTTGGGTTTTAGCATTACAATTTACATAATGTACATGTACAGATAAGGCATACATGACTACATAAAAAAAAAAAAAAAAAAAAAAAAAAAATTAAATACCAAGCATGTATACAGCTGATCATCTGATGTGTCGGTCAATACTAGACATGGGAACTGCACAACTAGAAACTGAAATGTTGTTAACATTTGTAAACGACTGGTGAGTAGAGAGATGTAAGGTATCTTATATTAATGGATATAGTTCGTATTGTTCTTTATTGCTAGGCCAAGTCAGAAATCGCAATGATATTGTAGATCTAGTTGATCAAAGCTCTTCAAAGAAGGAATTGCAGTTTTCTGAAATCCGAAGTTCACATCTTTCAGGGAACAACATTTTTTTAATCCATGTCATGCAAGTACTAGAACTTTCGTGATTTTGTTAAAGTAAAAGGTTGCCATTTTATCAGGATGTATATATAGTAAACACTTATATAACAACATGCATATTTAAAAGTATTTTGAAAATGGAATGCCAAATAAACTCGATATGTTACAATATACTATATATTCAATGCATTCCTGTTTAATGCGAAGGCAATGTCTTTTGTTTGACTCGATATAGACTCGAACCCACGATCTACAGTACTCCATGCGAGTCCGCTAACCATACAACACCGAAGAGGTTTAATTATATATACTTGTCGAATATACGTACTTTATATGAAACTGGTGATTGGATGTAAATGTTAATAGCGGAGAAGGAACAAATTATACCAATTTTATAGTCTTTGGTTTGACCCGACCGAGGCTCGAACCCACGATCTGCCGCGCTCGAAGCGAGCACGCTAACCATTACACCACCGATGCGGTTGGGACATGTAAAATGCCAGAAACTGGTATACGGGTAGTGTGTTTGACATTTCCTTCTGTTCGTCAGTGAGTATACCAAGGTAGTGAGTTGATAATTAATACTTTAAATTTGCACACGACTGGTGAGTGGGTAATTGTTTGACTTTTGTTTTCTTTTTGTCATTCAATCAAATGAAATGCATAAATGCTTAAAATTCACATACGACTGGTGAGTGGATAATTGTTTGACAATTGTATTCGATTTGTGAGTTGTTGAATACGGGTAGTAAGTGGATAAATAATCAAATGTAAAACAAAAAATACCACACTGTCGGAACAACTCCAAATTACCACACTGTCGGTACAACTCCAAAATACTACACTGTCGGAACAGCTCCAAAATACCACACTGTCGGAACAACTCCAAAATACCACCCTGTCGGAACAACTCCAAAATACTACACTGTCGGAACAGCTCCAAAATACCACACTGTCGGAACAACTCCAAAATACTACACTGTCGGAACAGCTCCAAAATACCACATTGTCGGAACAGCTCCAAAATACCACCCTGTCGGTACAACTCCAAAATACTACACTGTCGGAACAGCTCCAAAATACCACACTGTCGGAACAGCTCCAAAATACCACACTGTCGGAACAGCTCCAAAATACCACCCTGTCGGTACAACTCCAAAATACTACACTGTCGGAACAGCTCCAAAATACCACACTGTCGGAACAACTCCAAAATACCACCCTGTCGGAACAACTCCAAAATACCACCCTGTCGGAACAACTCCAACATACCACACTGTCGGAACAACTCCAAAATACCACACTATCGGAACAACTCCAAAATACCACATTGTCGGAACAACTCCAAAATCTAAGATCAAAATTGTAGAACAAGGCAAAATCGATAGCCCTAACAGAAATACATCACCGCTCACTTTCCTGCCTTGGTACAGACACTCAAATAAATACTCAAAATGTGTATTCGACTGATGAATGGATATAAGTGTTTGCCATTTGTATTCGGTTTGTTCAAGTAGATCAGATGAAATTACAGACACCTCTATACGGGTGGTAACTGCAATCACTGACTATCACGGTATCACCACTAAATTTGATAGTGCGACTTCCGCTCATGGCGAGGTGTACTTGATACAACATTATGTGATCAAGTTTGTCAGTTTCTTGCGGTAGGTCGGTGGTTTTCTCCGGATATTCCGGTTTCCTCCACTAACACGATATAGCTGAAATATTGTTGAAATTGGCGTTAAACATCATAACCTTAACCTATATATGTTTAAAATTTATATACAACTGCTGAGTGGATAACTGTTTGAAATTTGTTTTCGGTTTGTTAGTGAATCGGGCGATATATCAGACACTTCTATACGGGTAGTGAGTTGATACATGTATGCTTAAGATTTGTATACGACTGGTGAGTGGATAAATGTTGGCCATTTGTATTCGGGTTTTGATAGGGTAAATGATAAGACACTTTTTACGTGTGGTGAGTGAATAAATACTAAATTTGGCATACATCTGGTTAGTGGGAGTAAATGCTGGACATTTTCATACGGCTTATGGGTGAATCAATGTTTCGATTGCCCTATATTTTCCGATATTCGATGCAGAATTATTTCGTGTTTGTTTTTGTACATATCCTGGAACCCATTGCCAAATTGGGAAATGACTCGTGTTCGCCATGTATCTCTATATAACATCTTTTCTAAGAAAATAGTCATTTTTTTCCAAATAATGTCCCACAGAATATATTCCCGAAGCAATTGTTCTGTGTCAAGAAAGAGTTCCTGTGACAATATGCGGTCTCGTGTAGTGTAGAGGTGTATATGTAACATTTTATTGTATCCTCCATAATATTCTTTCCGGCGGATTATTTTTAATATAAAATATTATCCTTGGACAATATTTTAATATTACATTTCTTCCAATGCTATTATATATTTTCCAGATGAGGTGGAAGAAATTTAATGTCAAAAAATATACATGACCTTTTTCATATTGCCCTTGTTATCAGCACGAGACCTTGATATCGGCCCCGAGGGCTTTAGCCCGAGAGACGATATCAGTCGAGGGCTGATGACAAGGGCAATATGAAAAACGCCATGTATTAATCTATGTATCGCATATCTTGCCAGGGCAGAAAACATGTTATTGCCCTCGTAAAATGTTATTGCCCCGGAGGCTAATAACACGCCGAAAATTATGCTTTTATTACACATGCAAATTCGGCGTTATTTCAATAAAATATGTGATAAAAAATATTATCCGGATTAGCTCATTTGATGAATCGGGTGATTTATCAATGAGCGTCGGAAATAATATTATAGATGGGTCTTGTGATTTAATAATCAGCGTCGGACATAATATTACATACCTTAGTATAAAATATTATCCGGATTATCTCATTTGATGGTTCAGGTGATTGATCATTAATCGTCGGAAATAATATTACAGATGGTGTCTCATGATTTAATAATCAGCGTCGGAAATAATATTATGTACTTGTTTATTGTATACTAGGATACTTTTTTTTATAGCAATGGAAAGTATTTTATTATAAAATATATACCGTAACATAAAGTTAATATTAAATTCCTTCCACCGGATAAAATTTCAACCGGAAAAAATTATGTCTTACATATATGGTTTTTCTATTCTTCTTCTTCTAATTTTAAATTGTCACACGTGTAAACTGAACCTTGGGCTAATAATAACAAAATATATGCCCAAAAATATAGTTGTTTTTTTCTTTGTAAAGGTACAAAACAGACTCATATCTAAAAAAAATTTGTAGTTTGTTACAATTAAAATTTTATCAGGGAAAAATATTTTTTCTGAAGTTTTGAACAAGTTTATATGATAATGTAGTCTTAAATATGGTTAAAAAGCATTCAGATATATAAATATCGTACAGATTGATACAAAATAGTGTAATTAATCTATATAATTATTAAATAGAGAAATAATCTTCCCCGTTATTTAATTTCATTTGATTTGTTAAATATTGGGCCGGATAACAATTTAATTTTTTAAGATTATTGGCGCTGTTGAATCTTAGGACTCTATCTATTTGTCACTTGCACAATTTAAAAAAAACAATTACAAACTGTAGCTCTTTTTTTTATTAATTTAATTTATTTGTGTTATTTAGAAGTAAATGCGTCTGATTCCTTAGGTTGATTTTGTCAAATGTACTAAATGATAGAGTGAAATGTATTGGAAATGGGTTATGGTGTTTAACGCCACTTTCAACAATATTTCAGCTATATCGTGGCGGTCAGTTTTATTGATGGAGGAAACCCGAGTATTCGGAGGAAACCACCGACCTGACAAACTTTATCACAAAATGTTGTATGGAGTGTACACGGCTTGGGTATTATTTGGGAATGGGGATTGGAATAAAATAAAGTAGTTAGAATAGAAGGGTATTTTCCAAATAAGTGATATCATTTTATGATCAAATATTAATTAAGCAATACATAAATGTTGACTTCTGTGAATATAAGAGATTAAGAAATAATAAGTAGGAACTTCATCACAAGTTTTGCAATATTGTGACAAATTTGGGTTGCTTTATGGTGTTTAACGCCACTTAATTGGAAACTGGTGTGATTGATCCTAGAAAATAAATCTTTTCAAAACAGATCGGAACAATGACATGACTCAGAGGACATGACTGGAACAATTTTGCTAGAATATCATTTCGACAGAATGTATTTTCTAGCTGACCTTTTAATCCTTTTTACATTTTATTTTATGATTATAAGAGACTTTATTTTAAATACAAGGTGACAATAAAATTTGTATATGGGTAAAAATCGTGTAATCAATTTTTTTTAACTTTGAGCGAAAATTTGAATTTTGATTTTGAATAAACATGTGTATATATATTGTTTTATTATAATTTTCTTTTTCTTTTTGTGATCAAATTTATCTTATTTTCTATTTTTCGAGAGTGAAATTCGAAAGCCAAAGAATCTTGTCAAAAATTTGAACAAGAAGATATAAATAATGTTTTTAATTCATTGGGTTGATTTAAAGAATAAAGCGTATTTTCAAAATTTAAAAATTAATTTCGCAAAATTAAGGGTTGCATAAAAGTTCATCATAATTATTTTTAACAAATGCTTTTTTTTTTATATAGAAAAATAAACTAATTTTTTTTCCAAAATTTGTTTCCCCAATATATACACTGTAATATAATTATATATACATGTATTACTTACAGTTTTAAGTAGATTTAAACAAATGTATTTCAATTATTAAATCTATTTTTAAGTTTCATAATTGTGTAAATTTGTAGTAACATATTCACAAATCATTTCTTTCTTTTTAAATAACATGCAGAAAAACATCAGAATGCAAAATACATGTATAATGTACATTATTTCCGAACGGATATATACATGTATATTCAAATATTTACACAGTTTATTTTCAACACCTTTTCTCGGGATAATTCGACAATATTCCTGAAAGTAAATATAAAGTAGCTAGACGTGTATAATATGGCGTGAAATGACATGCAGATGACATTAATCCAGTGGATTATCTTTATCCTCTCGGTGCCCGGGGGTAGTGGTCCTGCAACCGAAGATGGGGCATCTGGTTCACTTATGTCAAACACTCCCCTGTCGTGTCAAGCGTACATTAAACATCTATGTATATTTGTTTATATTTGTATATTTATAGTAATGATATTCTATTAGTTATAAGTATCACAGTATCACAGTCAAGAACTTATGCCAAGACAAGAATTACAAAGTACTTAGTTAATCGCTGTCATTATCACTGTGTTGGGGACGTGCATATGCACGGTAGACGCTGATTCCACAGTCGCATTCAGTTCTATTAAGTTTTCACAGAACAAGTGGGAAACTCTTCATATTTAATTGTTACCAAATGTTAGGCACTGCTATGGGTTCCGAGGATTTTATAGATAAGCACTCTATGTACTTGAACTACATAAAACCATCGGAGACGTTAAACGGTACGGCAGCAGTATTCAGTGACGGAGAAGACATACAACCAATGGACCACAAAACTCTAATCAACAATCACCATTCCATTGAAGGGATTTTAGCAGGACGTAAGGAAATGGATCGTTTGCATCAAGGTACAGTTGATATTTATTATTTTATTAATTATTAGATTAATTAAGTGGAATTATTTAATTAGTATCATACAATTACACTGGCTTTTCATTTCTTCAGAAGGAACATTTCTAAGTGGGTAGTGATGATTTTTACAATGCATTTTTTTTCAAAAAACATTTTAATTTTCACTCCTATTTCTTATATATTTTGTTTTATTTCTGTTTTCTTGTTATGTCTTCAGTCCTCACGATGAGCAGTAAAAATATGTTGGGATCAGAAATTTTTAAAGTTTTTATTTAGTATAATAAAAATAAATTCAAGAATTTTATTAGGACCAGTAAATTCAAATTTTCATTTCGAGGACTGTACACATACAATCTTTTATAAATAATAGACTAGAAATTTCAACGGAAAATTTTATTTCCGGAGTTTATATTTTAGGACTGTATGTAAATTAGCTAATTATTAAATGACTGATTAATAAATAAAGAAATATTAAATATATTACAGTTTCAATACACACAATTTAGCGGGAAATTGAAAAAATATTATTTTGAAGTTTTCGAACTCGTTCAAGACATTATTTGTCAAGAACATTTACGAATAAATCTGACAGAATAAATTAACTCGGAAGTTTATTTTGATAATGACAAATATTAAAATAATTTAATGTAGATAAAATTGGAATTTTATTGCAGATTTTTGTGATACACAAAAGGGCCAAGAAAGCAGCACTCCGGAAAATAAAATAAAATCGTTAAAACCTGAAAAAGTCAGTCCTAAAGATTCATCTTCAGACAGTTTAACACGACGTAAATCTGAATCAACGGAAGATGAAGATGATAATATAAAGAAAGAAGAATCAGATGAAAATGATGCCAGAAATAAGAAACGGAGAAACAGGACAACGTTTACGAGCTTTCAGTTGGAGGAGATGGAACGTGTATTCCAAAAAACACACTACCCGGACGTGTATGCACGTGAACAATTGGCATTAAGATGCAATTTAACAGAAGCAAGAGTACAGGTATTGTGACTAAATATTTAGTTTTATGTGTATGTTTGTCTTTTTGTCCTTGTTTCTTTTGGCCGTTGTTTTGTCTGTTCTTCTTTGGTTTGACAAATTTTTATTGACCCTTTGGTATCTTCAAACTCCTCTTATTATTGACCCTTTGGTATCTTCAAACTCCTCTTATTATTGACCCTTTGGTATCTTCAAACTCCTCTTATTATTGACCCTTTGGTATCTTCAAACTCCTCTTATTATTGACCCTTTGGTATCTTCAAACTCCTCTTATTATTGACCGTACGTTTTTTATTGTTTTTTTTTGTTTTTTTTTTTTTTGTAGTTAGAAATATCTGTTCTATCAACTATTTTGACTTTTGATTGGTTCTGTTGCATTGACTGTCAATAAATAAACACAACAACTTCTTTTGTTTAAATTCCACAATATTCAACCTTAAAATTAAATTTAGTTGGTTTGTTTTTATGGTGATTAACGCCACTTTCAACAATGTTTCAGTTATATCGTGGCGGTCAGTTTTATTGTTGGAGAAAATCGGAGCACCCGGAAAACCCACCGACCTATTGCAAGCCACTGACAAATGTTTAAATTTAGTATTAAATATCAAATTCAAAATAAACATTCTAGCTTTTTTAAGACCTAGTGCAAAAATATAATTAAAATTATGCAAGATTATTCATAAGCTTGGAAATATTTCTATAATTTTGATACTTTAGATCAAGGAATTAAAATGTCAGTGAGTTGTTTCATTTACGCTGTTGTTTAAATCTGGGACTAATAAAACACGCTCGTGGGACGGAATTTTTAACCTCCCCTTTTTTTTAACTTCCCGTTTACATATTTATTTACAATAAAATTTCTTTTTTATTTCATCTCTTTTTTTCCTTAGCTTGTTTGTGTCCATATTCATACAATCTTATGTTAATATATAGTGACTTGCGACAGATCTGTGGTTTTCACCCTGTAATCTGGCTTCCTCTACCAATAAAGCTGTCCGCCATGATATATAACTGAAATATTGTTGAAGTGGCGTTAAACACCATAAACTAACTAACATGTGTCGACCCTATTGAATAATAAAAGTATATAGGGGCGACACAATGAATCAGTGATGAAATAATGACAATGTATATATACATATAATAAGTTTAACAATAAACGATCACCAGGGGGTCACGCGTTAATGTGCTTCAAAATACCACTATGTTTACTTTGTGTAAATAGCCAATAATCATTTACACGTGCGAGTTACTCACACGTAAAATTACCTGTTTGATCCAAAACAGGAATAATAAATTAAATCATATTCCTCCTTATTATTGTCTATTATCATTAAAAGGAAAAGGAATTATTGTCTTACGAACTTTACCAAGTACTATATAAATAAATCTTCATAAAAAAATAAACATTAATTTATAGAAATTTTACAGATCGAGTCCGAAAAACTGCTAAAGAAATTACACTTATAAAATATAATATATGAAAAGCAGTTAAAAAAATATTACTTTTTTAATATATTAACAAAATTCGAAAATATATTTAACTAAAGTGGTTTTCTTCGGGTACTCTGGTTTCCTCCACCAATAAAACTGACCGGCACGATATTAATGAAATAGGGTTGAAAGTGGCATTAAATACCATAACCCTAACCCCATATTTAACTAAAAAAAATGTTCAAAATTGCACTATATATATATACACAAGTGTGGATTTCAAGAAATATTCTGCACCTAGATCTGCCATTGCGACTGCACAATACATGTTATTACTGGACAAGAATGGACGCAAAATATCAAAAGGGGACAACTCTAATATATTTCAGCAATATACATCTGTTACTACACAATTAGACATTGATTTGTGCAGCTTGTATTTTTTATTTACAATACTCTGCTTTTGTAATATGGAAAGGGGGTATAGTGTTTAACGCCACTTTCAACACTATTTCAGTTATATTGCTGTGGTCACTTTTATTGGTGGAGGAAATCGGAGTAAAACCACCGACCTGATGCAAGTCTATAACAAACTTTATCACATAATGGTATATTGAGTACACCTCGCCTGAGCGGGATTCGAACTCACAACTTTTGTAATATGATAAATGAAACAAATTCTAATTTCTAAAAACCCATTGTTATTGGGTTTTTTCTATATAAATAGTTATAAGAAAATTGTACATTAAAGAAATTTTTAGAAACAAACCCAATACTCTGAAATTCAAAGGAATTGATGGCATCTAAAAATAAATACGATTTGCAAAAATTATGTAGATTTGTTGTCATTATAATTAAAGATGTGCGCCTTCTCAGTTCACAGAAGTCAAATGCTACCAAATTGTACATATAAATTGTACACAGTATTTGTTGAAAGTGGCGTTAAACACAATAAGCCTCTAACCCTCAATAAAACAAAGAAGATTGAAAAAAATAATTTCATATTTCTATCAATTTCTTAAAAAGAAAGGAAAAATAACAATTCAATGATATACATTTTGGACTGTGTTTAATCTGAAGGGTTAAGAATTAATTTTTGCATTAAAAATATTGAAAATCATATTTATATCTGAAAATAGTTCCTTTTTGAGGATATTTTTTCTATGGTTGATAATAACTGAAAAAAATATGTATAACATACGTTTTTAATCAGTTAGATATGATTTTGGTTGCTAGACAGTTATAAACAAGGAATTGAGAGTTTTAATCTATATCATATGATGTGTAAAAGATATTTAAGAAAAAATAATAGTTGTATCTTGTCAATGTATTCTCATCATTAATAGAATATCATAATCGTCATGAACACATTAAAATTTAGAAATTGGGACGGAAAAATTAGAACAAGGATGAAGAATTTCGAATAGATATTAATAAAAATGTTTAGCACATATTTTTGCTATTATTGTTGAAAGAACCATTTCTTATGGGCTTTATAAAATTATTCAAGAGGTTGGCAACTCTTCTTTTCGATGAATAATTTAAATATGTTTCTGTGTGCGTGTTTTTTTTTTAAATATTTATTTAAAAAACACATTGAAATAGGGACAAAACATTTTAGTTTGTGATAAATTGCTTTGTAGCCAGTTCGCTACAACTATACGGGATGTCCTCCCCCTTTTAGTCTAGTAGTCACGATATGACTGACTGATTACTGAAGGTGGTGATAAATACCAATAATACAACCAAAGACCAAATAGTCGATTGCCAGGGACAGCCTGTAATAACGTGACCAATATTTTTCGCTTATGAATTATAAAGTAGCATAATACTAAAAAATCATATCATTCTCGTTAATAAAATATGTAAATTCATGTGTAAAATCAATCAATCAAATCTGTTAAATGTTGATTCAATACAAAAATGTACGACTACTTCTTTATTATGCAAAAACAAGAAAACAATACTAAGCAAAATAAAAATCCACCAGACAAATAATTTTGCTAAGCGATGGCATTTATGCCTTTGTCGGAATTCTATGAAAACATGTCTCTTGTTGGTCTTTGATCCCAATTTTTTTTTCAAAGAAAGAATTAGCCAATTATTATTTTCGAGAGGTCATCTAACAGCGACTGAGCAGCGACTGTGTGGCATCACTATTAGTGTAATATCAATCGCATTCGTATACAAATGTACTGTTATTTCGAGAAAATAAATCTTCAGTAGAACTAAGAAAGACCCAGTTTCAGATTTTATGTACTGTTTACAAACTTAAAAAAAAATTGATTGTGTGAAAAATATGGAAAATTTGAAATAACACGTAAAAGATTATTCTTCCCCAAAACTTAGGACAATATCTATATATATTTAAATACAATGTAGATTGAAAACATTATTCATATACCATACACGTATTGCTATATATGTAATGTCTATTTTCTTTTATTTACATTCAACTGTTTAGGGGTTAGGGTTATGGTGTTTAACGCCACTTTCAACACTATTTGAGTTATATCGTGGCGGTCAGTTTTATTGGTGGAAGAAACCGGAGAAAACTACCGAACTGTCACAAGTCAGTGATTAACTTTATCACATAATGTTGTATTGAGTACACCTCGCCTGAACGAGATTCGAACTGGGAACGTTAGTGGTGATAGGTCATTTAACTAATTAAAACGATAACCTTAATCAGACTAAACGGGCATTGATCTATAAAAAAGAACTCTCTGCTTAAAATTATGTATTTAATTGATATCATTTCAAACATTTATAGATAATAAACATAAGAACACATTGCAAAACAAAGATGTGTTTTTCTCTGACAAAGACAGCCTTAGTCGATGTTGTTTGGGTATGTTTGAATTGTCATATATCAATATATCACAGTTACATGACATGACCTCAAACGGGTGATGCTAGTATATCGCCCAACAAAATAGGGGTTAGGGTTGTGGTATATAACGTCACTTTCAACAATAAAGTACAGGTAGATATTCAATTATCCCACCCCTTAGAAGGCCCCTAATCCTCTTTTTTAATTAGGTGTTGTTTTATTCGAGTAGGCGTTCGGGGAATACACCTACAAAACTACAATGGCTAAGCAGAGAGTACAAAGAACCTTATTGATATATAAATATACATCCTTTTCGTAAAAGCGATTGTTTTTTGGGAGACAAAAGTTCCAAAAAAATTGACAACATTATGTCTTTTCATAAAATATGTTGGAAGAAGCTGCTTGCTATATAAAAATAAATTCAAGAATTTGATTTGGACCAGTAAATTATAATGTTCATTTCGAGGACTGATTTTAGTATCGTTTTTAAACAATATACAAAAGTAACAATAAAACCTGCTGCTGAAATAAACAATCTTACAACTTGTTTCTTACACTTAAGATAAAATTACCAGAATATTCCGAGTATGAATGAACTATAAACGTATATATGTGAATACTCAATGAGAAACCGCTTATCTTAATCAAAAATCATCAGAATAAAGATCATGGTAAATATTTTTGTACTTATCCCATTTTAGTAATTCAATTATTTTAATACGTAAATTGGCTTCTCAATTACTGCTTTATTTCGGCTCTGATAGAGTCCTAATGGGAACCACTGGGTCTTAATAAAAATCACACCGAGGTTTTACTGTGTAAAGGCGACGTCTGGACTTTCATGTTTGCGATGCTAAATCTTTTTTAAGAATGTTATAGGAAAATTGATATAATAATTTATAACATTATGAAAAGCGGGAATTATATTTTGATTATAACAGAAGATATATTTCTTATAATAAAAAGCGGGTTTATTTATTGTACCAGCATTTGTTTTTGACAAACTGGAGTGTAGCTGCTATTCAACAGAAACTTCAGCACTATTTCACAAATTTTCAAATTTCGAAACACAAGCAAATATACGACGAATGGAAAATATTATAAAAAATTATCTCGTTGAGTATTGAACATATTGGGAATTTCTAATACACAGTTGTATTTGAAGTATATGTTTTCTTATACTTTATATATACAGGTATATATATATCTTATGACACTCCTACTATATATAGCAATAAAACGGACTCCCACGATATAACTGAAATATTGTTGAAAGTGGCATTAAACACCATAACACTAACCCAACTATATAGCGAAGAATGGTTCTTTAATACTTATCTGTTGATCACTGCTATTTTTTGTGAATAACCTTGTTACACAAGGTAGCACGAAATCAACTGTATCATTATAGAACAGGGAGAGTCAGTAAATGCCATATTGTGGTATTTCAAAGAATGTACAAAATGTACATATGCACGGGGAGCGCTTGAAACAGAAGTTTGATCATGCGAGAATGTTCAATGTGAATGTCATTAGGCCTACCCACCTAATCAAGTTTTCAGATGTAGAAGTGAACTGTTCAACGATATAACATTCTAATTAAAGTTAGATATAAGTGCGGTGTACTCGATACAACATTATTTGATCAAGTTTGTCTGTGACTAGCGATAGGTCGGTGGTTTTCTCCGGGTATTCCGGTTTCCTCCACCAATAAAACTGACCTCCACGATATAGTTGAAATATTGTTGAAAGTGGCGTTAAACATCACATCCATAATTCCTATCCTTTTTTTTTCTTTGGCGACACAACAACATCATCCCATTTTAGGTCATGTAACCATTCATTCATCTCTGACCGTTTAATCATATGCAAAACATTTAAGAATATTAATCAGTCGACTACAAAAAACAACAATAAAACCAATTAACCAATCGAACAACAGCTCTTCTTGGTGTGCACTCAGTTTTGGGGTTTTGATACCGAAAGATTTATTAGGCTCATCGCCGATTGGACGGTTGAAAATATGAACATTGGGCGTCGTCAGATGTTAGTGTATCGCTAAAGAAATGAGATACAACACACAAATCTCTGCCGTTGAGTTATCGTTCCCTAGACTCCCTTCCAGTGTAAGGACCGACAACTCTACTCCCTTCCAATGTAAGAACCGACAACGCTACTCCCTTCCAGTGTAAGGACCGACAACTTTACTCCCTTCCAGTGTAAGGACCGACAACTCTACTCCCTTCCAATGTAAGGACCGACAACTCTACTCCCTTCCAGTGTAAGGACCGACAACTTTACTCCCTTCCAGTGTAAGGACCGACAACTCTACTCCCTTCCAGTGTAAGGACCGACAACTCTACTCCCTTCCAGTGTAAGGACCGACAACTCTACTCCCTTCCAGTGTAAGGACCGACAACTCTACTCCCTTCCAGTGTAAGGACCGATTGGCAACACACGTCTTGTTTTAATTAGACTGGTGATGTAAGGGAATAACTTTGTATTTGCTCGATTAAATATCTTTTTTATCCTTTGATGTTGCGTTCAAAGGTACATTTGAAAAATTACAGAAGTACAGAGATGTTTACCGTAAAATAAATAAATTGTTTCGTCAAATTCAGCCACAAATATATCCAATCAAAATATTAACATAATTAAATGTATTCATTGTTTATCTGTTTCTCGATATAATGATTATAGCGAAAAAAGAAATACATACTGAATATTCTTTATTACTGCAAAATTGGGACATAAGCATACAATATATATACAATACACAATACAAAATATGTCTTCAGTTTTGATGACTGTGTTGCTAAGGATGCATCCTGTTGATGGTTTTAAAAACCTTTTTAGATTATCAATATCTGAAAAACAAAATTAAAATTATGTTCTAATTCAAGAAAATGATTCAATATAGTTGTGTATGTAATTAAAAAAAAATTGACGATAAAGAAAGAAATGATACTCATCATCAATATTATGTTTACATCTCAAGAATGAAGGCTATTATATTGTACTTGAACAGTTGGAAAAGCAAGTTGAAATGCCAAATATTGAAGATATGAAAAAATCAAATATGCCCAACCGACATCGGCTAAGGCTGTCTTTGTAAGAAAAACATATATAGTTTTACCATGTGTTCTTATATTTATTACCGGGACAGTCGTGGTCGTGATAGTATGGTAGTTCGATCTATAATTACTTGTGCAATCAGTGCCTACCACCACTAACGTTGTGAGTTCGACTCCCTCTCAGGCGAGGTGTACTCGATACAACATTATGTGATAAAATTTGTCGGTGATTTGTGACAGGTCGGTGGTTTTCTCCGGGTACTCCAGTTTCATCCACCAATAAAACTGACCGACACGATACAACTGAAATATTGTTGAAATTGGCATTAAACACCTATATTTATTACCTGTAAATGTTTGAAATGATATCAATTAAATTCATAATTTTAAGCAGAGTTCTTTTTATACACGGTATTTTCCCACAATAATTTGCAACACGAAGTAAATATATGTCTAATGTTATCTTCAATGAGGTTTACCCGTCAGTCATTTGTCAAAAATACATACTGTATATATATTATGTGTATTAATTTGAGAAAGGTGTCGTGTCGGAATTGGTCTAAAAAGTGTTAAAATTTAAGATTTTATGAGGACGCATAGTGCCCGAAATGAAATATGGATTATATTTCAAAAATCTCCGTGAGATATAATAATGCATTGACCTTCAATTCAATGTGAAAAATACAGCTCTTAAAAGTAAAACACCCCTATAGAACAAAATGGACCATGTAAGAAATACCTGTAAACCAGGTAACATCTCAATGCGCATGCTCCACAGGTAATATTTCACCTAACGAACACACCTTAGACAACTTTCAATGAAGGCGAGCAATAAAACACTAATATCAGTTCAATATTAATATTCAGAAGAATATATCAAATCAAACATACAAAAGACACTCGCGTTAGCGCGTTATCGTCCAAGTCAAACAATATCAATAACTATTAAAGATAATGTCACTGGCACCATTCAAGTTAAACGTTAATAAAAATAAAGACAAAATTCATCTTTAACCATTAAAGTTCATGTCACAGAAAAAACATCCTCAGTGAATAAATGTTAATAAATCCATGAAGCATTCCATGTCCAACGGCTTCTACAGCAATCCAGGAAAACATCCGTATAACACATCCATACATCCAAAGAAAAACTATCCTCTCTGCAAAACATATGAAAAAACGAATTAAAACAACTGGCTAAAACATACATATCCAATATATTAATAACTACAAAACATTTAGTTGATAAAACACAAAATATTCAATTGTAATTAATGTGTTTATAATATGTTATACTTATACTGCTATGTAAAACTGATAAAGTAAAATAATGTAGGGAAGGTAGGGCTGGGAAATGCATTATTATATCTCACTTCTATTTTATCATATAATCCATATTTCATTTCGGGCGCTATGCGCCCTCATAAAATCTTAAATTATATTTCAAAAATCTCCGTAGGATATAATAATGCATGTTTAAAGCCGTATTACTCACCAGTTGCAAAATTTTATTAGAAAAACTACTATCCACTTCAGATCTGAAATAAAACTTTTTGAATGTAGACGCATTGGACTAATCGCCCATGTCAAGAATTTCTTGAATATTTACACCCAACAAAGCAGCCTTACTGGTTGAGGCCATTCGATATGAATGTGCCTTGAAAGCCATAACATCTAAACCAGCTTCAGACATAATACATGTTATCCAGTTAGCCACTGTTTGGGAAGAAAGACCTTTAAAGGTTTTTTTTGTGACCCTCAACAAAGGATCGGGTTCAGACGTTGTACAAGGTCTAACGGTGCTTGTTCTTTTTTCATATTCTAGGATGCAAGCCACAACACATATCTTTTTTGTCCCAAACTTGCAATACTTAATAGTTCTACTAGAACAGCCTTTTTGAGTTTTTGATAGGCCTGGTAAATGAAAAACAATGCTATCATTTGTAGTTGCCATAAATCTACTATCTAACCTAGAAATTTCTGACACTCTTTTACGTGAAGCTAGTGCCAAAAGAATAGCCAATTTCTTTCCTAGTGTCTTTAAATCTAAATCTTTGTTAGCGGGAAGCTTTAACAAATATTTCAATACAATATCAATATCCCATGTATATTGGTACCTTGGAAAGGGAGGATTTTTCTGTAAAATACCCCTCAATAATTGTTTTACAAGTGGAAGTTGGCCGATTGGAAGACCGTCTATATAAGGCAAAACAGATGAAATTGCTGACCTATGGACATGTATGGTTCTGTATTCATAGCCTTTGAAATGCATCCAAGCTAAGAAATCTAGCACAAAGGCCAGAGGTCCTGAAAAAGGATCAACTTCCCTTTTCAGACACCAACTATGCCATTTCTGCCAGGCACTGTTGTAAGCATATGAGGCACCCCTTTTCCATGACCCAAGGAGAAGGTTTTTAACCGACTGAAAGTCCCATTGTTTGATAGGATCTCCCGATACCTTCCATGCGGCTAATTGTAAGGTTTTGTTTTGTACAAGAGGATGTACCTCCTTGCTCGGAGATAGGGGAGTTTTCAGATTCATGGGGATCAGAACTGAAACACCCACTAACATTTGTAGGAGCAGAGGGTACCACGACTGGGACTGCCATGAAGGAGTTAATATCAAGATTTCTGACTGCTCCTCCCGAATTTTTGACATACACGGACCTATCAGGCAAAACGGAGGAAAGGCATATCCTTTTATCGTCCTTCAGTCTTGAATGAAAGCATCGAAAGATTCTGCATGTGGGTCTGGTTTCCAACTGAAATACCTCTTCAGTTGGTAATTTGTCCTGTCTGCAAATAGGTCTACATTGCAAGGACCCAACAACACCTGCAATTGTTTGAAAATCTGAGGATTTAATCTCCAGCTGGTCTTGTCCAGAAAATTTCTGGACTCCCAGTCCGCTATCGAATTTTTGGTTCCTGGGATATACTCTGCTGTCAGAGTTATTTGACGATCTAGGCACCAATTCCAAAGAAGGGTGGCTTGGTTTGAAAGAACCTTTGAAACAGTTCCTCCATTTCTTTGACATAAGCAACAGCTGTGTTGTTGTCCATCTGGACATATACATGCTTGCTTGTGGAATCCCTTAAAATGGATTGGACTGCCAGAGTTATTGCTTTCAGTTCTAGGCAGTTGATATGAAGAGACTTCTCTTCTTGTGTCCGTAAACCCCCTATTCTGGATTTTTGACATACTGCGCCCCATCAACATCAGACTTGCTTCTGATTGTAATATTGTGTATGGTGAGGTCTTTAGAAGAGTTTTCCCATTCCAAAGCTCCAACTGAGAAATCCACCAACGAATTTCTGAAATCGAGTCTTGATCTAGAAATACCTGACAATCGTAATGACCCCCTGCATGTAAACCTTTCGTTTTCAGATTTTGAAGATTTCGATAGTGGAGTGGGGCAACTAAAATTGTTTGATTTGTAGCTGTTAACTTCCCTATCAATTGAGCTAACTTTCGAACAGTCACTGACTGATCTGACAACATATCCAGACAACACTGTTTTATTTTCATAATTTTCCCCTTTGGAAGTGACAGAGACATCTCTATGGAATCTACCATGTAGCATAGAAATTCTATTTTTGTTTCGGTTGTAATTCCGATTTTTCTTTGTTTATCAAAAAACCCAGGCCTTCCATCATGGCCACAACCGTCTGAAGGTCTGATTGCACCCCTTGATATGACTGATTCATGATGAGTATATCGTCCATATATACAATTAAACGAATACCCATGCGTCTGGGTAATGCTATTGGTGTTCTTAGGAGTTTGGTGAAAACTCTTGGAGCTATTGCTAGACCAAAAGCCATCGCTTGAAACTGCATCAGTTTCCCTTTCCAAAGAAATCTTATGTACTTTTGATGGTCTTTGTGAACTGGGCAGGTCAAATAGGCGTCTATTAAGTCTATTTTCACCATCCAATCTTTGGCTAACAAAAGATCATTCAGAAGATGGATTCCTTCCATCTTGAAGTGCTCGTACCTTAAGAATTCGTTCAAACTTTTCAGATTGATAACCGGTCTTTAACCACCCCCTTTCTTTTAAACCAAAAAAATGTTGCTTATGAAAGAGTCTCCCATAGAGTCTGCGGGGCAAACTGCATTTTTCTGAACTAAATTCATAACTTCTGCATCTATCATATCCTGATCTGCCTTTTTGTGAAAGTAGGGATTTGGCAAATAGGATTGGACCGGGGTTGTCAGAAAATCTAAACGAATCCCTTGAACTGTATCTAGAATCCAAGGATCCCTTCTAATTGCCTGCCAATTCTGCAGAAATAATTTCAGTCTCCCTCCCACTGGAGTATTCATAAACAGAGATTTCATTGGAAAAAGAAACTGATCTATCTTTTCCAGTCCTGTCTCGTAAATGTTTACCTGAGAAACAAAAGGGAAAACTACTGGTTTGGCTTCTTGTGACCGCCAACATTGGACTGATACTGGTGGTTGTTTTCTTGTCTCCTCTTGATCTGGTAACCCTGTCCAAAATTCCTCCTTGGCTGTCCTAATACAGGATTCTGGCTCCCAGACTGGAGGTTGTTTGGGAGCTGCTTCTGAAAAAACTGATCATTTCTAAAGTTAAACCTTTTAAATCCACCTTTCTTATGGCCTGATTTAGGAGAGTGTTTGACCAACAGGTCCTTTAACTCCTTATTGTCTTTACTGTCCTTAGCAAGTAACTTCAAAAACGATTTACCAAATAAATCCCTTTTGCTTTCAGACAATGCTCTCAAACCTTCCTTTTCAGAAAGCATGTCCATATTTTCTGGCATGCTAGTAGCCATTATAGCTTTCCTGCGCTCATTAATAAAAATAAAATGAGCGTTGCCAATCAATACTATAGCTCTTTGCACTAACTGAATGACATCAGCAGGGTCCATTCCCTGACCGTTATCCCCGATATGTTCTGCCTCTGTCCATAAAACTGACAACGGGCATAACGGATCTAAAATCCTTAACTGAGCATTTATCTTAGCTTTCTCTAATTTTTGATTCCACTTAGAACCTTTGAAAAAATGCTTCCGAAAAAATATGTCTACTGACAAAGGCCTAAGCCTTTTAGATTCATGTATAGGCCAGTTATTAGTAACTCCCTGGCGTACTTGCGTCTTTAAACCTTTAATAGCATATCTCTCTATATACTTCTTGACATGTTTAGGTACCTTAGTACTAACAACCTTTTTATTTTTCAACTTAGGTTTAAATGGTCTAGAAGTCTCAGTGTCTGACAAATTATCTGAAGAGTCTTGATCAGATTTACTAGTGCTAGAACTATCAGAGCTCTCACTTTCACTTCTACTTGAAACACTTTTCTTAGACCGTTTAACTTTCGGAGAATCAACAGGTACATTTCGTCTCCGTTTCCGGCTATTACTAGCGTCATCCTTGTCAACATTACCTTGCTCCGAAGACCACCGTCGTAAAGTACTCTCTTCCGAGGCGTCGTACATGGACATAGCGTCCTCCTGGTCTGCATTAGAAGCAGAAATGCCACCGGCATCACCTCGTGAAGGGTCCATCGACCCAACTACCTTGTCGCTACCTTCCACCACTGCGGAAGTAGGCAAACTATTGTCACCCGTCTCTCGGGTAGACACTGCAGTCTGTGAAGCAGGCGTAGCACATTGCGACCGTGGACTCGTACGCTGGGCCTCTGCCATAGCTACCGTTAAACGAAAAACTTACTGAAACTGCTATAATAAAAGACGTCCGACACTGAAGCGAGCTGAATTGAAAGTCGTCTAAGGTGTGTTCGTTAGGTGAAATATTACCTGTGGAGCATGCGCATTGAGATGTTACCTGGTTTACAGGTATTTCTTACATGGTCCATTTTGTTCTATAGGGATGTTTTACTTTTAAGAGCTGTATTTTTCACATTGAATTGAAGGTCAATGCATTATTATATCTCACGGAGATTTTTGAAATATAATACAGTTTACTCTTAAATAATGCAAGCAATTAGAAACGTCAGATATATTGTTCATAAAAAAAATTGCCTTGTTTGTATAATTTGTATAGCCTCATTAGATATAGACAATTTCAACAAATAATGACATAATTTTACCTTCATACAGTGTTGGGTTGTGGTTGGTTTGATAGTGTTTAACGCCACTTTCAACAATATTTCAGTTATATCGTGGTGGTCAATTTTGTCGGTGGAGGAAACCACAGTACCCGTAGAAAACCACCAACCTGTCGCAAGTTACTGACAAACTTTATCACATAATGTTGAATGGGGCTATAACTTACAACGATAGTGGGGATAGGTACTGATTGCACAGATAGTTGTAAATTCAACTACCATACGATCATGAAAAAAATGAAAATTTGTACAATTTTGTTTTAAAAACAGCCTTTATTATTATTTTAAGGTAACGGACGTTTCCAAAATTCAGAAAGTGTTATGTTCACCAATGTATCACATATCATAAAGAAATCTATCATATTTTCTATAATACCCCCATGATCAACATATATATAGGCGCAAAATTCTTCAGACTATTCATACTATTTTCACCATTCTTATTTGAATATCAAGATTCATTTTGAAAACAACAATTACTTTTACCGTCTTGGCAAATTGACGTTCTCCAAGAAACTGCGTTTATTACGTCTCCCAAAAAAAGTTTGGAGACTTATTGTTTTTGCCCAGTTTCTTGTTTGTACATATTTTGTTTGTGTTGTCCTATAATGTGTCTTTACGTTCTGTGTTCCGTGTATTGATGTCAGTTACGATTTCCGCATAAAAAAGTAACGCTGTTCATGTCTTCTTTATAGTATCTTATTAACGTTACTGTGTTTGTTTACGTATAGTGGAGTTCAACACATATTGTGTTGTGTTTTTGTTTTGTTTGTCTTCGTCTTGTTACCAGTTTCTCTGGATTTTCCATTTTTGATTGCCCCTTCGGTATTCTCTAATGTTTATTTAATTCATATTTAAACTTTCAGTTCCCATATATAGACTCAACATTTTAGACCTCAAGCACACTGTGTTATCCATTATTTATAAACAGTGTATTAGATACATGCTTATATGACTTCTGCCAATATCGTACAATATTTTGACTGTTAATAACACTAATATTTTAAATATGCGTTTGAAATTTTCTTTTGATGCAAGACCAATACATATATAAACAGAAGTCATTTGATTTTTGTTTCCCCCCTGCTTTCAAAAGTACATATGTTAATGTTTAGAGGAGGGAATTACTTTTATCTTTCAACCTGCTCAAAATCAAAACTAATGATCGTCACCCGAATAGTTGTAATGATTTAACGGTTGCCACAAATAATTTCCTCTGACAGGTTGAACGTATTTTGTTTACAATCAATATAATAGTTGTTTTTTCCCTATGTATTTCATGTAAAAACCACATTTAAAACAAATTAATCAAAGATTATTTCTTGAATAATTTTGCTGAAATTTTCACTAGCAAAAGCAATTTGTATTGAAGTTTTTTGTCATAGTTTCATAAATTTTACGATTTAAGAATTTATGAAAGTTAAACACACATTTCTGTAGGTGTCTAAGTTAATAATAGAATTTGTTCACCCCACGATAAAGCTTGAAATACTGCTAATGTTGGCGTTAAGCACCAATCAGCAAATCAAACAATTTGTACGTCACAAACTACAATATAATAATGATAATACTTCAGGAATTCAAGACAGTGTTTAAAATCGTTGAAAGTCGAAAACTATGAATCAAAAATATTTTTTGAAAATTGGCATGACAAATTGACCTAAATATTCTTCCGTCCTCTAAAATCTTGTTAAAATTGACCTCAAAATGGCTTGAACAGGAGAGTTCTTTTGAAAAACATGGTGTTATATGAAAAATATAGGGAAACATGGAAATAATGAACAATTTTTTGTAAGCACTCACTGCATATCCTGTACATCCTATTCCTGAAGATAAAAAAACTATTACAATGAGAAATTGGACCGTCACTGTTCATGTATAAGAACATATTATATTCATTGCTACACGCAGTTTTTACCTATGCAGGGCCAGCTTATCCTGTAGGCTAGTATAGACTGAAAGTCTTGAGGGGTTCTGCTAAAAGATTTACAAATATAATTTGTTAAGCTATGTAAATGTCGTAAAAATATATCACGAGTAAAATTATTCAAGACGGGTGCGGACGAGTCAGATGGTGTCTCCGTCTGAGGGGGAGGGCATAATTTCATTTGCCTAGGGGTCCCAAAAGGTCATAATCCGGACCTACATTTATGCAATTTATCTGTGACGATACCACTTTAATGATTAGTGTATATTTAGCTACAACAAAACTGGGATATATCCGTCTCAACTTACTATAAACAATGAAAAACAAAAATACCACGCTGCCGGAGCAGTTCCAAAATCACTTAAAAAAATCGTAGAAAGAGAAAAAAATGGACACCCCTACCACAAATACATGACCACTAATACCGTATATCGTATTTCCTGGCTTGGTACAGGCACGTGAATATAAACAGTGGCGGAGTTAAACTAGTTGTATGGGCCCAAACCCCCACTCTTAGTGTAATGATGCGGTCGTGCAAGTGCTTTCTAAGAGATTCATAGGACAGAACTAACAAAAATTATTTGTTTGTATCAAGTGACAAACTTTAAGACCTTAAAGTAATATAAAAAATATACTGGAAGTAATGTATAAATATTACTTAACATTTTACTGAATACTTGTTAATATTATTTGATTATTATCACTTGAAATCCCCCTGCATTTGATTGTACATGATATTTATTGGTATTAACGTTCTACATGTATGTCATTCACACCTGAAATTTTATTCACATTATTTTTTTTAAACTAAGAAAGCTAATTTCACGTGGCAATACTGACAATACATTACTTTAAATAAATTTAATGTTTTAAAACAGATTTAAAAAAAGATTAATATCCATTTGATAAAAACGTTAAAATATTTTTTTTTAAATGAATGAAAAAACGAAATAGAATTTGAATTGCTATATTAAGCAAGTCTTCGCACCAAAAAGACATAATTGAATGTAAATATACAATTGATTTTTGGGTTAAGTTTAACGAAGGCGTCTTATAATAGGCTTACGATTTATTTTTTGTCCATACCTACGTCTTAAAATTTGTCATACAATTAGGACGAACGTGAAAAAAAGTTGTCTTGAGATGGTCTAAGGCATCGTTGCGATGTTTTAAGTTGTAAACAGATATAGCTGTTTATTTAAGATGTTCACAGAAATAAAGAGAGAAATACTACTTCCGTGGATAAATCTCTATGTTACCTTATTGTACTGGAATGAAGTAAAAAAGGGAAACTGGTAACTTTCTATATAAACATACTTCATATTTTTCTGTAAAATAATGCTTTTTAACAGCTTTTGACAGGGTGAAAGACGGAACACATTTTCATTCTATTTATTCCTCCTAATATAATTCAAACGTTTAAAATCAAAATTCCATATTTTGTAAAGTTTGTGTGCTGTTGTACTTTATAAACACAACAACACAATAATTCTATTTGTTTAGTGTTTATATAACTTAATTTATTTTTTAATAATTTATAGATATACTTCAAAATGCAATGTTTTATCTTTTTTCTTAAGAATAGGTTGTAAGTCTTTGATACCGTTTAATTGCTCCATTACAATTGATTAAACATTTTGTTTGGACATTAAGACACTTAAAAGCTTCTTAAGCAGCCACTTCAACTTCCAGCAAACAAGTTTTGGCAGAAAAACTCAAATATATGTTCGACCTACTAAATGATGGGACCTTACAGCATTTGTCTAGAACACTAAATATTAATATAATATTAACACTTCTTAAGCGTTTTGTAATGCAAGAAGAAATGACTTTCCTTTGATACAAGCCATATAATTACATCTTACATGTTTTTATTGGCTTGAAACGGTTTAATACAGATATCCAGCGAAAGAATCCATGTAATGGCTACATATATTTTAGTAAAACATAATATATCAACAAGAATATTACAGAAATAATTATGTAATATTTATCAAACTACTTAATGCGAGGGGTAAAAAATTTAGACTTACAGCGAGATAGGAACATTAACATCCATAGCGTTCTAAAACCCAAGCTGCGTGTTAATTAAGTTGGTTCTGTTATCCTTTAGTTATTACGACATATCATATCATATTTCAAACATAGTCTTTGAAGTCGATCGTTCCCGCAGAAAATTATATCCCGCCCATATCCATAATGATACGAGGGGGTCGCTTGGAATTTGTGATAGACCGGCAATTTACAGAGAAAATAATTTGCAGAACACTTAAATACAAGTGCATTAAATAAATGTTTCAATTTAAGATACGTTCGTTTCTTTACAATCTAAACATCTGAGTTTGATTTGTAAAGTGAATAACTTAATTTCATTAAATACTTAATTAAATTTCATATCTGAACGTTTCTTATGCATAGGTTTTACCCTCCTTTTCCACTAGACCGCTTGGCGTCTAATCTACAATAATGTGGATATTACTCAATATAATGAGTTGTAACGAAGTACTACACGTAATAGTATATTTATTTAATTCATCAGAAGATGCGTTAAAAAAAGACATCAGTTCTACATTATTTTATATATACAATAAGAATTGCTTGAAGCGGAGAATCATAATGTCATATATTTATGCATACATATGACTTTTGTACTTTGCTAGAGTCAAACACTTTTATATATACCAGTATTATACAAGTAGAGAGAGTTGTTCTTGTTTAGGGGCCGTGAACGTGGTCGTATGATAGTTGGATTTACAACTACCTATGCAATCAGTGCCTATCACCACTAACGTTGTGAATTCGAACTCCACTCAAGCGAGGTGTACTCAATACAACATTATGTGATAAAAGTTTGTCCGTGACTTGCAGCATGTCTGTGGGTTTCCCCGGATACTCCGGTTTCCTCCACCAATAAAATGGACCGCCACGATATAACTGAAATATTGTTGAAAGTGGCGTTAAACAACATAACACTAACCCTAAGTACCTGTACTACACGAGTAGAGTGAGTTATTCTTGTTTATAGTCAATTTACAGCCATATCATGGCGAGAACACACATTTTCTTTAATGATGACGATGCCTACCTTTTGCTAGACCAAATTGCTGAGTCAATCTAGCTCAATTTTTCAACAGTTCGTATGTCGACATGTATCCACTCGGACACATTATTCTGGCTCGAAGTCATACAACAAGCCCCTTTACTTACAATTTGATACTGCTTGCTTAGCAGAAAAGAAGTAAATCATAATGTATAGTCTTTGGTTTGAACCAGGCTTAACCCACGCGGAGACCAGAGTCCACAGTATCGACAGTCGAACACGCGCATCCCGACCATCGGGACGGTGTGTTTTAAAGATAGAACGAGTACTGCGTAATGTCATATGTATTACATGCATGACATGTTCGTGAATGCTTCTGCCATACAATAACAATGAATAATGAATTTTAAAAATACATAATAGTGGTTTAGGTCCTGTCAGGGACATTCTGTCAATTCTGATAATGTTTGATGAAAACTGAAATTGACTGCTATTCTCTTTCGCTTACCTTTTAAATATGTCAAGATGATTTCTATAGACATATGGAAACAATATATATCTCGTCCTACGGCCTCGACCACCGTTGATTTCTTATGTCAATAAATATTTGTAGCAATCTCTACAAAATACAACATTATTGCATACCAATAATATAGCAATTATAGCTTTATTCAGCGAAAGGTTATCTTAACAAAAGCATGCATATCTATATCGAACAGAGCCTATCTTGTATATGGACATCCGATGATGTTACGGCCGTATGTACACATCTGTATTATTTTACTTATAATTCACAATCATAATTTTAACAAGACATATACTTATGCTACTTCCATCAAATGAAACAAATGTCGAAATAAAGAAAATTTCAACAATCAATCAATCAATCAATCAATCAATTTTTATTTTAGTATTTTAACTATAATAATAATACATGTAATATTGATACAGAGATGGAATAAATAAATAAATAAATAAATAAATAAATAAATAAATAAATAAATAAATAAATAAATAAATAAATAAATAAATAAATAAATAAATAAATAAATAAATAAATAAATAAATAAATGAATGACAGATCTAGTTACCCAGGAAGAAGTAAATGACTATTAATGTTTCGAATAAACTGACAGAGTTTTCTTAATTTAGATCGTATTTTGCTACACATAATTTCTTTAAAGTTCAACACATTAATACCATTTAGAACCATATTATTTAAAAACAGTTACAATACATTGCATAATGTAAAACAAAATCGTCTCCGATCTAGTTTGCTACACAGAGTTAACATAATCCATTTTCACTAACAATACTATTTTATCGGTAGTTTTGTATTAAGATCTAAATTTGCAAAAAGTGAGCATGTCTTAAATTTCTAATATTTTAAAATACTTTTCAAATTCCAAAATAATTTAGACTAGTCCGAATAAATCCAATTTATGTTCATCACAGAACAACTTTACATAAAAATACCAGAGTCGATCTTCATAAACAGAACCAATCAATCAACCAATCAATCAATCAATCATAAACAGAACCAACTTAAAGTATTAATGCAATAGCTAAGATTAAAAATGAGAGTGTTGTATATATTTTTCAAAAGAATTAATGTCTATTGAGATGAAATTATAAAAAAAAGTATGATATTGTTTTGCTTATCTCATTTCATTAATGTCAAATAAGAAAAAATGTCCTACAAACTGTTTTTTTAAAGGAGAAGATAAAATTGAGTTTTGTCGTTATAAATATAGACACGTTGAATTGAAACAAATAATAAATATTTTATTTTTGATTATTTTTTGAAAACTTTTGACAACAGATGTACTTTGATACAAATCATTGTTATCTTCAAATTCTTGGCAATTTAAATAAAATAAATATTTTTATGATGTGATACATCAAAACATTCCCCCATCAAAATGTGATCAAATATCTCTTATCTTATTTGTTCAATTTCATTAATTTAGATTGCTTAACTTTTTCATTACAAATTCGAGATAAGGTGAAGTGTAGATTACATGTAACATTGGGTTAACACGTGGTATAAAGGTTTACATGATTCGATGGCTCTGAAGCCAGTTTAATTACATGGAATCGCCATTTGCGGTTAATTAACACCCATCCCAGTGTCAATACTGTATGCCAAATTCAATAAGCATTAATTTGAAACATCATCTAATGATTATTTATACATATGAATTAATTCTTGTTACATTTGGCTCAACATTTCTTTTTCGGACATGAAGAATTTAGAGTATTCTGGTGAAATTATTTATAAATACCAGCTTGAACTTAACAATAGTTTAATGTTTTGTATACGCTGAACATAGGGTGAGTTTTATGGTGTTTAAAGCCACTTTCAACAATATTTCAGTTATATCGTTCCGGTCAGTTTTATTGGTGGAGGAAACAGGAGTTCCGGGAGAAAACCACATACCTGCTACAAGTCATTGACAAACTTTATTACATAATGTTGTATCGAGTACACCTCGCCTGAGCGGGATTCGAACTCACAACGTTAGTCGCTGAAAATAGAAAATAAACCAATACTGAAATCGACTTAAAATGTTGGCCTTCAAAAACAGAGAATATTATCATGGAAATAAAAGTGTGACTTTCAATGTGAAACACCATAGTACTAACAATTGTTGTGTATTTTATATTACCAAGGGTAGACAATGACAGTCTATCAACATATTCAGATTTAAATTTGCAATTCCAATGGTTTGCAAATTTTAAACCGCAATTACTGCAAGCTATTAATTCATGAAGATAACTGAAATTTGTGGAATTGCATAGGACTTCACAGAATCTAATTTATTAATTGATATTTCTTCATATTTTTCTGAGGCTTAACTTTTTAAAACATGAGAAAATTAAAATCCCATGGGACCAAAAAATAATCCCATGGGAATATATAATTTTTTGTCTATGTTTATTTAGTGATAACAAAAGTACATTTGTAATAACCAATTGTTTTAACCTTTTAAAGAAGGGATATCGACAAAAAAGATGTTAATAGAAAAGGTATGAATTCATAATTGAACAGTTCGTAGTGTGTCAAACAAAAGTTTCTTTCCAATTTGTGCTAATTTAAAAACGCAATAAAAATTTTTTATATCATAATATTGGAGCACAATTTATACCCTGTCATTTTCTCCAATTCTTATGACATAATTAATTGTGCTGTTTTTAACAAGGAAATGCAAAAAGGACAACTATTGTGTAACGCTTTAATCGTATTCTTATGGAACCTCCACTCACATTGAGTCATGTGCAAATTTCTTTATAAAGAATGTACATTCATAACATTTTAAAGTATTGCTAAAGTAAGCACATATCAAGTCCAATGACATTGGCTTAAGTTTTGGTCTTCGCTCTTTCATAACAGTACAAAAAAATGTATTGCTAAAGTATGCACAGATCAACTCCAATAACGTAGGATTAAGTTTTGGTCTGTGCTCTTTCTAGTTAAGGAGTCAATTACAGGGGGCATTTAAATATGTGTTGCGAGTGGGAACTTTGGGAATAGAAAAAGGATTTCAGCTTCTGTGTTATAATCCACACTACAGTATTTTTGAAAAGTAAATGTCTAAACGGCATAACTAACCACAACCATACAAACCACTTCTCTGTTAGACTTCGAGCTTGTAATCATAGATATCGTGATATCTTAATTTCCAAATGGAAAAGCAAATTACAATAGAAGGGTCAGTAAATTCACCTTGCTAAGTGACTACTGTAGCTATGTAAGAAGGCATAATATGTTGAATTATGTCCATTACTCAGTCAAGACAAACAAGTCAAAACAAATACTTCTAACAGATTTGATATCAATTAGTTTGGAACATTATAAGTAAAATGTATAGTGCTAGAGCTTATGGTGTTTAGCGCCACTTAACAATATTTCAGTCATATCGTGGAGGTCAGTTTATATATGTGGAGGAAACCGGAGTGCCCACAGAAAACAACAGACCTGCCGCAAGTCATTGACAAACTTTATCACATAATGTTGTATCGAGTACACCTCGCCTTACCGGGATTAGAACTCACAACATTAGTGGTGATGGACACTGATTTACTATGTTTCGACAAAGCTTAAGATTTGAATGTATTATTTGTTGCCAGGTTTGGTTTCAAAACAGAAGAGCGAAATGGAGAAAGCGTGAACGTTATGGACAAATACAGACAATGAGAGGGATGACTTCCGGTCCGTTTGATATGGGACTTGGTAGACCGGATACCTATTCACAGGTAACTATCAAATAAATTAGGAATACAAACGCAGATATCATATTTAGTGCACATGTCGCGTTTGTGGAATAACCGTCAGTGGTAACTTTATAAGACAAATAATTTAAGCATCCTGCAAACAAGAACACCAAAGGACATAACGGCGATTAGAGTCATGGTGTTTAACGCCACTTTCAACAATAATTCAGGTATATGCCTAAATCATTTAGGTAACCAATTCTTGAGTATTGAACAATGTCAATAATTCGTTGAATTTATATTTGAAAACTACAAGACAAGGTCTGTTAATTAGATAAATTCCCAATCATCGAGGGCCCCACTGAGTTATAGATACAAACCTCAACTAACCATGTGTTGGTTATGAGTATTCACTATTCTCGCCATAGACGGACTAACCATTTCAGAATTTGGTAAATGTCGAATGGGCCGCTCATATAATAAACATATTAATGAATAAAGGGTTCACCTGATATATGACGGATGCCCGCTTTTGTTTCTCGCCATTGTATTGGTCATGTTGCTGACATTGTAAAATAAATTTTTAAAAAAAGGATAAAGGGGTATACATTTTTTGTAGATAATTATTATTTATTCTTTAATAGAGGTATTATAATAAAGAATGTTCCTATCTTGAGCTACTGATGGAATTCCGTCAATGTATATGAACTCAGCTTGACGAAGCTACAATAATGTAGTGGTCGATGTTTGTATTATCTGTTGTATGTGTATGTTGTTCATCACAGTTTGTATGCAGACTAAAGGCATATAGTGATATTATTTATCAAATGTGAGCAAATTGTGTCAATGCATCTGGGTGTAATGGTTAGCGGACCCTGATCGGGTCAAACCAAAGAAAATAAGATTGATATTTGTTGCATCCCCTCCAAGCATGCAGCATTTAGGACAAAACAGGATAATGTGTCTGGGTGGGGTGACATGTCTATCCGCGGACTGTTTTCAGTGAGCTAGCACTAAACAATCCAGTTAAGCGTGTTGGTCTAGTACAAAGCGAACCTCATCACCATCTCATTGAAAGCCATGATATAGCTGAAATAATTCTGAATTGGCGTTAAGCAACAATCACTCACTCAATTTAATATTAAAAATACGTATTTAGAGAATAATTGTTATTTTTATTATTTTATTTTAGATTCAACACAACCCATGGATGGGAACACATCAGATGCCATATTCAATGCAGAATTCAAATTGCATGGTAACACATTCACAGGTGCCAAGTTTCATGAATCTAGCTCATCCGGGTCATTTTCCGTCCTCTCAAGCGGGTCTTCATCAGTCAACGATTTCATTAAACGGGACACAGTCGCCTCCCTTTGAATGTGAACCCACAGAGCGTCGAAGTACAAGTATAGCAGCCTTGCGATTAAAAGCACATGAACACAGTGTTGCAATGGGTATATTTAGTGCGTATGGAAAATAAACAACACAATGAAATCATGTTATCGGTGTAAACAAATACGCTAATTATTTAATCATTGCGTTAATTAACGACCTATGAAGTGATAAATACGTTTCTCTGTTCAAACAGAAACAGTGCTATTGTTCCTATAGATTGTATCATAACATAGAGTTGAATGACAGACAAAACAAGGACGAGCTGACATTCCATTGTAGAATAGTATTGCCTGTCCATAAAGAATGAAGAAAGTGCATCATGGGTCTTTCAAAAAACCTCTTCCAGTTATATTTATATGGTAGACATTAACTGAGGGTTATAGTGTTTAACGCCACTTTCAACAATATTTCAGTTATATCGTGGCGGTCAGTTTTATTGATGGAGGAAATCGGAGTACGGAGAAAACCACTGACCTGTCGCAAGTGACTGACAAACTTTATCACATAAAGTTGTATAGAGTAGACCTCGCCATGAACGGGGTTCGAACCACAAGCTTAGTGGTGATAGGCACTGATTGCACAGGTAATTGTAAATCCAACTACCATACGATCACGACCACGTCGGCCTCGACAGACATTTGATAAATGTCACTACTGACAGACATTTGATAAATGTCACTACTGACAGACATTTGATAAATGCCACTACTGACAGACATTTGATAAATGTCACTACTGACAAACATTTGATAAATGTCACTACTGACAGACATTTGATAAATGTCACTACTGACGGACATTTGATAAATGTCACTACTGACAAACATTTGATAAATGTCACTACTGACAGACATTTGATAAATGTCACTACTGACGGACATTTGATAAATGTCACTACTGACAGACATTTGATAAATGTCACTACTGACAGACATTTGATAAATGTCACTACTGACAGACATTTGATAAATGTCACTACTGACAGACATTTGATAAATGTCACTACTGACAGACATTTTATAAATGCCACTACTGACAGACATTTGATAAATGTCACTACTGACAGACATTTGGTAATATTACTAATGGCATGGCGATGTTACCACTGACGCAATAATTCCATCCCTTAATAAATCAATGTTACTCCTGAAACGACAATGTCTCTACTAACAAATTGACTCACACATCTACCATCTTGTGATATAAGCATATATAATCAAAATGTCCTTTTACAGTCAAATATGCCTTAAAGGTCACCTGAATATAACAGACCACTGTCTATAAAGGGCATTTTCATTTCCTCTATATAATGAATGGTGCACTTTGAACCTGTACATATACAGGCCAACTGCTAATAAAGGAAACCTTTTCTAATCAATAATTATGTTTGTCAAAGATTACGTTCGATTATCATAAATAAAGCTCTCATGACCGCGACCACTTCACGAACATGGATACTCTCCCCTCTCAAGGTCATATATGACCTCTCAAGGTCATGTATGGACGAGATTAATAGTTATTGTATTCTATTTGTTTTTTGTCTCACGTAATAATTGTGCCTTATGTGGTTGTTCAACTTCAATAAGCAGTTACTTAGCTATATTATAACAAAAAACAAGTTGCAAAAGGGGGTAATCACTAATGGTATTTAACGCCACTTTCAACAATATTTCAGTAATATCGTGGCGGTCAGTTTTCTTGGTGGCGAAAACCAGAGTACCCGGAGAAGTCCACCTCGCCATGAGTGGGATTTGAACTTTAGTGGTGATAGGCACTGATTGCACAGATAGTTGTAAATCCAACTACCATACGATCACAACCACGACGGCCCTATTTTCTGATTGATAAAATACATATAATTCCCGTACAATCTTCATTGATTAAAAAATTATCTCTGTAGTACGAGATATTCAAGCATTCTCGGGCCATCTATTATTTAATTACTAACATCAAAGGGATTTGTTTTTATCACGTTTATTACACCTCTGGTATATAAATACAATTTTATCGATTCGATTGAATATTGGAATTGTTCCGACAGCATCGTATTTTTTTTTTGGTAATTTATTTCATTTATACCTATAAATGTTATAACACTCTAACAGGCGAGGTTACCATACCTCAAGTATATAGACAAAATATAAGTATTATATGGGACAAAACTACACCGAAGAGCGACTTATTTCATATCATTCATACTTTATAGAGTTAACACACATTTAAACTCAATTTGGACGTGCTGTGAATCAAAAATTAGGTGTGCAATCACATTTTGCTTCATTTTAACGAATATTTGCAAAGCAATCTCTTCATTTTTAATTACAAAATGATGCAAAAATGCACATTTGTTGTATGTATATATTGCATAAAGTTATGGAAATATTTTCACTTTGATATAAACATATAACAACATGATATCGTAGTACTTTAAGCATTGTAAAAATACTATGTGATTCAAATTAAAAGGCAGTACCACTCACGATTAGTGCTTTTCCCAATAAATTGAGTTTGAGATGTGAAGCAAGAATTAGTGATGACATTTAGCTAATTAGAGTAAGGAGTTTACTTAAGGAGTATTATGATTACAACATACCAGCGTATTATACCAACTGATGAATGTAAATAAAGCTACCTCCTCAGTTGTAGAGAGGATCATATGTCTAATACGTCTTTCTGTTTATTGGTATAAATTGTGTCAATTATATAGACTAATGAACTTATAAACACCACTTAGGTGGAGGGGATACCTTTATGATTGTGTAAATTCCAACATGGTATTAAATTATCTTCTAGTAACTAGTCTTATTATTAATAGTAAATGAAGAAATGATTTTTGATTCTCCATCAGCAGTCTTGACAGAAGAATACAACTTATTTTTTTTTTGTGTAATCCGGTCGTCTGTGATTGGATTTGTATTGTGCTTGATATTAGCCGGATACTCCTGACCTCTCTAACAACAAAACAAATCTGAGAGGTCACGAGTACCAGACTATCATGATATTTGAAATGAAATACGTTATTTCCGGTAGCATTCGTGGAACAGGATAAACTTACCATTTCTTAATCAACTGTTCCTAATCTCATTTGTTTACTTGAGGAGTTGTTTTTTACCTTTTACACATGTTTGTGTATAGTTATTGTTCAATACACAACGTAATACGATGTTTTGTTTGTCTTCCCCCTTTTAGTGAGTGAGTGAGTGATGGTTGTTTAACTCCAAATCGGAACTTTTTCAGTTATATCATGGCGAGAACCAGCTAATTTTCAATGAGATGGTGATGAGGTCTGATTTGTACTAGACCAACACGCTTAGTTGGATATTTTAGTGCCATCTCACTAAAACAACAGTCCGCGGATGTTCATGTCGCCCACTCGGACATATTATCCCGATTCCGAGCCAACCCGTCTTTGCTCTTTCTCCTTAAATGCTACGTGCTTAGTGGAGATGCAACTAAACATAGTCTTTGGCCAGAGATAATTGAATATAGATAAAGTATACAATGATGATTTAAACATGTGCATTGCCTACTTGTACTCACTTCCCTGAACTTAACTGGATTAATTGAATGTCTTTGTCTATAATCTCAAGTGGGGAGTCTGCCAGCTATATTCAGGATGAGAGCAAGCTAACATACAATAAATTATTTAAGAAAAAAATGGCTCTAAAATTGATATTTTGGATCAGAAGTTAGTTTGCCACAGAAAAAGATGATATAATGGATATGGTCGGAGCTTTTAACCTTGGAACGAGGCAGCAACGACAACATCTTACAAATGGGTGCTCATTAAGAGCTTCCTTAAGGAGCATTGTATTTGTCATGCTCTAAACACTCCTAAGTCCTAAGAGATGCATATTTGATTCGTTCACTTTAACCAGCAGATGCCCCCTTGGATGAGTTGTACCACACAACGGATACATTTGGTCTATTTCTATACCGCGAGGCTTCATCGGTGTACATAAACTTCAAATACCAGATATTCTTGCAAATACCGGTATGATGATCAAAATAACATATACAGTAAAATTTTGGAGTCGGCGGAACTTCGTATCAGACTGCATATTAGTTGACAAATATTTTATATTTTGTTTATAAAAGAATAATTGCTCAAAATGGAGGATTTGATCCGAACGTATTTCATTTTAGGCAGAACCCAGGTTTTGATCTCATTTCTTTGTGTATGAGATGTTAAGACTAAACAAGATGAGGATTAAATAAGAAGTTTCGGCCGTACCCTTTTAGCTAACTTGATCAAATGGACAATGGAAGCTATTGTTATCATCACTTTGCGTTCTTTGTCTGTCGGTGTCGTACATAGATTTTCTTTTCCGAGCAATTTAAACCAAAATAGTTAGGAATGTACGTTGGGAGTGAGTGAGTGAATGATTGTTGTTTAGCGCCAACTCAACAATTTTTCAGCTATATCATGAGGAGAACAAGTTAATTTTCAATGATATTATGATGAGGTCTGCTTTGTGCTAGACCAACATGCTTAGTTGGATTTTTATAGTACTAGCTCACTGAAACAACAGTCTGCTGATAGACATGTCGACCCATTCGGACACATTATCCTGATTCCGAGCCAACCAGTCTTTGGTCTTTCTCCTTAATGGTGGGTGCTTAGCGTAGAAGAAACACATATCAATTTTATAGTCTTTTACCAGAAATCATTGACTATAGATCAATCATACCATTATGATTAAAACATTGACTTTGCCCACTAAGTTTATGTATTCTAAATGGCCGCCACAGCAGAAACAAGATGCACTAAGGTGCAATAAAGGTGGTTTCATTTATTTGCGTTTTGTGACAACCAATTTTGATGACTGTTTTTTATGCTTCTTATTACATGCTCTTTATGAAATATGCTAACATCTTTTATATGGCTTTTCAATTTCAACTCAAGAAACCAGAGATCAAAATAGGATCGACCAACACCAACAATTTTGAAAATCCGATTATGATATTGTTCTTTATATTCCTTTTGGAATTCCCTGCATGCGTTTTTAAAACCATTTCTCATAGTCTTAATTAGTTCCGACATAACATGGGTAAAAATATGGTAATGGTAACAACGCTCATGGCGAGGTGTATTCGATACAATATTATGTGATAGTGACATTCTCCAGGCACTTCGGTTTCCACCATCAATAAAACTGACCGCCACGATATTTTTGAAATTTTGTTGAAAGTGGCGTCAAACACCATAACCCTAATCATATTGACGACCATTGAACATTCACAGATGACTTTGGACAGCCACTAGGAACCCTTGTTTCTATACATAGTGTCCTTGTGAACATCAACACTCTATCAAGGAAATCCTGAAAGAGAACGAAAGCATTGGAGTATCGCCACATTAACTGTGAAATATATACTCCATTTGCTTAGCTTTCGCTACTACTTTGGGTTGATCTATGTGTTTTATCTATGAGTCTCATCTATGTGTTTCTAATGTTGTTGGTTTTGTATACGGCTCAAGGGTTTGTTCAAACGTCTCTTTGACCAAGATATTCTGCTTTCGTTTCAAGACTCAATATTGTCGATTTCTAATGAAGGACCATTAAATTGAACAATACGATTCTTGTATATTTTAAGCATAGATTTAATCTGTTTTAATTATAAAAACGTAGAATTTAGTAGGCATGAAGCGTTTCTGGAATAACCTGCATCACTCATCAGGCATGATTATCATCAAAAGATTGGAAAGCCAAATAATTAAAACGTTTTTGGAAGCAAGTAAACGAAAGGTCTTAAACTGGATATCCAAAATCGGCTATGGTCACCAATGCCTGAGGAGAACCTTAGTTTTCTTAACAATAGCATTCTTTAGGAACTGTAAATTTCACTAATGGATATACCTAATAAGCCATGTCATTGCCAGCAACTAAATGTGACTTTTTTATAATGTCAAACAAATATCGTTATTAAAAATATTTGACGTGTCTCACGATAAAGGGACAGTTGATCAAGTAAACCATGTACGTGTTTCATGTTTTTTTTTCCCAAGGACTCTTTTTTTTCCTCTGAAAAAAAAAAGAATAATGAACTTAAAGGATATATATATATATGATTACAAACTGACTATAGCATCAAAACAAATACAACATAATTGCTATAGTTCATGTCAATTATAGGTGTGACATGATTTTTGTTTAATGTTTCTTGTACCACATCAATTCTGAAGTTTCATTCTTATTATATGTGTAAAACTTAAATCTAAATTTCAATAACATAGAAAATAATAAAATAAAAGTTTAACAGCATAGTGCATTGCATTATAAGATAAGGACATATCGAAGTGTTGAAGTTTGAAGAATTGCGCAATAAAATAAAGTATGCGAACCACACAAAAAATGCACAAAGCACGAACAAGACCCCAAAATAAAATACTACGACTTTTATCTAGTCATAAGCTGCATCGGTGGTGTAATGGTTAGCGTGGTCGCCTCGAGTGCGGTTGATCGTGGGTTCCAGTACCGATCGGGTCAAATCAGACTATACCATTGGTACTTGTTGCTTCTCCCCTAAGTACGCAGCATTAAGGAGTAAGAGCAAAGGACTGATTGGCTCAGAATCAGGATCATGTGTCCGAGTGGAGCGACATGTCTATCCGCGGACTGTGTTGTTTCAGTGAGCTAGCACTATAAAGATTCAACTTAGAGTTTTGGTCAAATACAAAGTGGACCTCATTATCATCTCATTGAACATTAACTTGCTCTCGCCATGATATAGCTGAAAAATTGTAGAGTTGGCGCTAAACAACAATCACTCACTCACCCCAACGTACATTTCTACCAATTTTTGTTCGGAGAAGAAAATCTATGTACGAAACGAAGGACGCAAAATGATGACACAGCATATATTTGTGTATTGTATTGTTTGTGGAATCACACAGTAAGAAAAGTATGCGAACCATAGACAAAATGCACAAAGCACGAACCATAGACAAAATGCACAAAGCACGAACCATAGACAACATGCACAAAGCACGAACCATAGAAAAAATGCACAAAGCACGAACCATAGACAAAATGCACAAAGCACGAAACATAGACAACATGCACAAAGCACGAACCATAGACAAAATGCACAAAGCACGAACCATACACAAAATGCACAAAGCACGAAACATAGACAACATGCACAAAGCACGAACCATAGACAAAATGCACAAAGCACGAACCATAGACAAAATGCACAAAGCACGAACCATAGACAAAATGCACAAAGCACGAATCATAGACAAAATGCACAAAGCACGAACCATAAACAAATGCACAAAGCACGAACCAATAGACAAAATGCACAAAGCACGAACCATAGACAAAATGCACAAAGCACGAACCATAGACAAAATGCAAAAAGCACGAACCATAGACAACATGCACAAAGCACGAACCATAGACAAAATGCACAAAGCACGAACCATAGACAAAATGCACAAAGCACGAACCATAGACAAATGCACAAAGCACGAACCATAGACAAAATGCACAAAGCACGAACCATAGACAAAATGCACAAAGCACGAACCATAGACAAAATGCACAAAGCACGAACCATAGACAACATGCACAAAGCACGAACCATAGACAAAATGCACAAAGCACGAACCATAGACAAAATGCACAAAGCACGAACCATAGACAAAATGCACAAAGCACGAACCATAGACAACATGCACAAAGAACGAACCATAGACAAAATGCACAAAGCACGAACCATAGACAAAATGCGCAAAGCACGAACCATAGACAAAATGCACAAAGCACAAACCATAGACAAAATGCACAAAGCACGAACCATAGACAACATGCACAAAGCACGAACCATAGACAAAATGCACAAAGCACGAACCATAGACAAAATGCACAAAGCACGAACCATAGACAAAATGCACAAAGCACGAACCATAGACAAAATGCACAAAGCACGAACCATAGACAAAATGCACAAACACGAACCATAGACAAAATGCACAAAGCACGAACCATAGACAAAATGCACAAAGCACGAACCATAGACAAAATGCACAAAGCACGAACCATAGACAAAATGCACAAAGCACGAACCATAGACAAAATGAACAAAGCACGAACCATAGACAAAATGCACAAAGCACGAACCATAGACAACATGCACAAAGCACGAACCATAGACAAAATGCACAAAGCACGAACCATAGACAAAATGCACAAAGCACGAACCATAGACAAAATGCACAAAGCACGAACCATAGACAAAATGCACAAAGCACGAACCATAGACAAAATGCACAAAGCACGAACCATAGACAACATGCACAAAGCACGAGCCATAGACAACATGCACAAAGCACGAACCATAGACAACATGCACAAAGCACGAACCATAGACAAAATGCACAAAGCACGAACCATAGACAAAATGCACAAAACACGAACCATAGACAACATGCACACAGCACGAACCATAGACAAAATGCACAAAGCACGAACCATAGACAACATGCACAAAGCACGAACCATAGACAAAATGCACAAAGCACGAACCATAGACAAAATGGACAAAGCACGAACCATAGACAAAATGCACAAAGCACGAACCATAGACAACATGCACAAAGCACGAACCATAGACAAAATGCACAAAGCACGAACCATAGACAACATGCACAAAGCACGAACCATAGACAACATGCACAAAGCACGAACCATAGACAACATGCACAAAGCACGAACCATAGACAACATGCACAAAGAACGAACCATGGACAAAATGCACAAAACACGAACCATAGACAACATGCACAAAGCACGAACCATAGACAACATGCACAAAGCACGAACCATAGACAACATGCACAAAGCACGAACCATAGACAACATGCACAAAGCACGAGCCATAGACAACATGCACAAAGCACGAACCATAGACAAAATGCACAAAGCACGAACCATAGACAAAATGCACAAAGCACGAACCATAGACAACATGCACACAGCACGAACCATAGACAAAATGCACAAAGCACGAACCATAGACAACATGCACAAAGCACGAACCATAGACAAAATGCACAAAGCACGAACCATAGACAAAATGCACAAAGCACGAACCATAGACAAAATGCACAAAGCACGAACCATAGACAAAATGCACAAAGCACGAACCATAGACAACATGCACAAAGCACGAACCATAGACAACATGCACAAAGCACGAACCATAGACAACATGCACAAAGCACGAACCATAGACAACATGCACAGAGCACGAACCATAGACAAAATGCACAAAGCACGAACCATAGACAACATGCACAAAGCATGAACCATAGACAACATGCACAAAGCACGAACCATAGACAACATGCACAAAGCACGAACCATAGAAAAAATGCACAAAGCACGAACCATAGACAAAATGCACAAAGCACCATCCATAGACAACATGCACAAAGCACGAACCATAGACAAAATGCACAAAGCACGAACCATAGACAACATGCACAAAGCACGAACCATAGACAACATGCACAAAGCACGAACCATAGACAACATGCACAAAGCACGAACCATAGACAACATGCACAAAGCACGAACCATAGACAAAATGCACAAAGCACGAACCATAGACAACATGCACAAAGATCGAACCATAGACAACATGCACAAAGCACGAACCATAGACAACATGCACAAAGCACGAACCATAGACAACATGCACAAAGCACGAGCCATAGACAACATGCACAAAGCACGAACCATAGACAAAATGCACAAAGCACGAACCATAGACAAAATGCACAAAGCAAGAACCATAGACAACATGCACACAGCACGAACCATAGACAAAATGCACAAAGCACGAACCATAGACAAAATGCACAAAGCACGAACCATAGACAAAATGCACAAAGCACGAACCATAGACAAAATGCACAAAGCAAGAACCATAGACAACATGCACAAAGCACGAACCATAGACAACATGCACAAAGCACGAGCCATAGACAACATGCACAAAGCACGAACCATAGACAAAATGCACAAAGCACGAACCATAGACAAAATGCACAAAGCACGAACCATAGACAAAATGCACAAAGCACGAACCATAGACAAAATGCACAAAGCACGAACCATAGACAAAATGCACAAAGCACGAACCATAGACAACATGCACAAAGCACGAACCATAGACAAAATGCACAAAACACGAACCATAGACAACATGCACAAAGCACGAACCATAGACAACATGCACAAAGCACGAACCATAGACAAAATGCACAAAGCAAGAACCATAGACAACATGCACAAAGCACGAACCATAGACAAAATGCACAAAGCACGAACCATAGACAAAATGCACAAAGCACGAACCATAGACAAAATGCACAAAGCACGAACCATAGACAAAATGCACAAAGCACGAACCATAGACAACATGCACAAAGCACGAACCATAGACAAAATGCACAAAGCACGAACCATAGACAAAATGCACAAAGCACGAACCATAGACAAAATGCACAAAGCACGAACCATAGACAAAATGCACAAAGCACGAACCATAGACAAAATGCACAAAGCACGAACCATAGACAACATGCACAAAGCACGAGCCATAGACAACATGCACAAAGCACGAACCATAGACAACATGCACAAAGCACGAACCATAGACAAAATGCACAAAGCACGAACCATAGACAAAATGCACAAAGCACGAACCATAGACAACATGCACAAAGCACGAACCATAGACAACATGCACAAAGCACGAACCATAGACAAAATGCACAAAGCACGAACCATAGACAAAATGCACAAAACACGAACCATAGACAACATGCACACAGCACGAACCATAGACAAAATGCACAAAGCACGAACCATAGACAACATGCACAAAGCACGAACCATAGACAAAATGCACAAAGCACGAACCATAGACAAAATGCACAAAGCACGAACCATAGACAAAATGCACAAAGCACGAACCATAGAAAACATGCACAAAGCACGAACCATAGACAAAATGCACAAAGCACGAACCATAGACAACATGCACAAAGCACGAACCATAGACAACATGCACAAAGCACGAACCATAGACAACATGCACAAAGCACGAACCATAGACAACATGCATAAAGAACGAACCATAGACAACATGCACAAAGCACGAACCATAGACAACATGCACAAAGAACGAACCATAGACAACATGCACAAAGCACGAACCATAGACAACATGCACAAAGCACGAACCATAGACAACATGCACAAAGCACGAGCCATAGACAACATGCACAAAGCACGAACCATAGACAAAATGCACAAAGCATGAACCATAGACAAAATGCACAAAGCACGAACCATAGACAACATGCACACAGCACGAACCATAGACAAAATGCACAAAGCACGAACCATAGACAACATGCACAAAGCACGAACCATAGACAAAATGCACAAAGCACGAACCATAGACAAAATGCACAAAGCACGAACCATAGACAAAATGCACAAAGCACGAACCATAGACAAAATGCACAAAGCACGAACCATAGACAAAATGCACAAAGCACGAACCATAGACAACATGCACAAAGCACGAACCATAGACAAAATGCACAAAGCACGAACCATAGACAACATGCACAAAGCACGAACCATAGAAAAAATGCACAAAGCACGAACCATAGACAAAATGCACAAAGCACGAACCATAGACAACATGCACAAAGCACGAACCATAGACAAAATGCACAAAGCACGAACCATAGACAACATGCACAAAGCACGAACCATAGACAAAATGCACAAAGCACGAACCATAGACAACATGCACAAAGCACGAACCATAGACAACATGCACAAAGCACGAACCATAGACAACATGCACAAAGCACGAACCATAGACAACATGCACAAAGCACGAACCATAGACAAAATGCACAAAGCACGAACCATAGACAAAATGCACAAAGCAAGAACCATAGACAACATGCACACAGCACGAACCATAGACAAAATGCACAAAGCAAGAACCATAGACAACATGCACAAAGCACGAACCATAGACAAAATGCACAAAGCACGAACCATAGACAAAATGCACAAAGCACGAACCATAGACAAAATGCACAAAGCACGAACCATAGACAACATGCACAAAGCACGAACCATAGACAAAATGCACAAAGCACGAACCATAGACAACATGCACAAAGCACGAACCATAGACAACATGCACAAAGCACGAACCATAGACAACATGCACAAAGCACGAACCATAGACAACATGCACAAAGCACGAACCATAGACAAAATGCACAAAGCACGAACCATAGACAACATGCACAAAGCACGAACCATAGACAAAATGCACAAAGCACGAACCATAGACAACATGCACAAAGCACGAACCATAGACAAAATGCACAAAGCACGAACCATAGACAACATGCACAAAGCACGAACCATAGACAAAATGCACAAAGCACGAACCATAGACAAAATGCACAAAGCACGAACCATAGACAACATGCACAAAGCACGAACCATAGACAACATGCACAAAGCACGAACCATAGACAACATGCACAAAGCACGAACCATAGACAAAATGCACAAAGCACGAACCATAGACAACATGCACAAAGCACGAACCATAGACAACATGCACAAAGCACGAACCATAGACAACATGCACAAAGCACGAACCATAGACAACATGCACAAAGCACGAACCATAGACAAAATGCACAAAGCACGAACCATAGACAAAATGCACAAAGCACGAACCATAGACAACATGCACACAGCACGAACCATAGACAAAATGCACAAAGCAAGAACCATAGACAACATGCACAAAGCACGAACCATAGACAAAATGCACAAAGCACGAACCATAGACAAAATGCACAAAGCACGAACCATAGACAAAATGCACAAAGCACGAACCATAGACAACATGCACAAAGCACGAACCATAGACAAAATGCACAAAGCACGAACCATAGACAACATGCACAAAGCACGAACCATAGACAACATGCACAAAGCACGAACCATAGACAACATGCACAAAGCACGAACCATAGACAACATGCACAAAGCACGAACCATAGACAAAATGCACAAAGCACGAACCATAGACAACATGCACAAAGCACGAACCATAGACAACATGCACAAAGCACGAACCATAGACAACATGCACAAAGCACGAACCATAGACAACATGCACAAAGCACGAACCATAGACAAAATGCACAAAGCACGAACCATAGACAAAATGCACAAAGCACGAACCATAGACAACATGCACACAGCACGAACCATAGACAAAATGCACAAAGCAAGAACCATAGACAACATGCACACAGCACGAACCATAGACAACATGCACAAAGCACGAACCATAGACAACATGCACAAAGCACGAACCATAGACAAAATGCACAAAGCACGAACCATAGACAAAATGCACAAAGCAAGAACCATAGACAACATGCACACAGCACGAACCATAGACAAAATGCACAAAGCACGAACCATAGACAACATGCACAAAGCACGAACCATAGACAAAATGCGCAAAGCACGAACCATAGACAAAATGCACAAAGCACGAACCATAGACAAAATGCACAAAGCACGAACCATAGACAACATGCACAAAGCACGAACCATAGACAAAATGCACAAAGCACGAACCATAGACAACATGCACAAAGCACGAACCATAGACAAAATGCACAAAGCTCGAACCATAGACAACATGCACAAAGCACGAACCATAGACAACATGCACAAAGCACGAACCATAGACAACATGCACAAAGCACGAACCATAGACAACATGCACAAAGCACGAACCATAGACAACATGCACAAAGCACGAACCATAGACAAAATGCACAAAGCACGAACCATAGACAAAATGCACAAAGCAAGAACCATAGACAACATGCACACAGCACGAACCATAGACAAAATGCACAAAGCACGAACCATAGACAAAATGCACAAAGCACGAACCATAGACAAAATGCACAAAGCACGAACCATAGACAAAATGAACAAAGCACGAACCATAGACAACATGCACAAAGCACTAACCATAGACAAAATGCACAAAGCACGAACCATAGACAACATGCACAAAGCACGAACCATAGACAACATGCACAAAGCACGAACCATAGACAACATGCACAAAGCACGAACCATAGACAACATGCACAAAGCACGAACCATAGACAACATGCACAAAGCACGAACCATAGACAACATGCACAAAGCACGAACTATAGACAACATGCACAAAGCACGAACCATAGACAACATGCACAAAGCACGAGCCATAGACAAAATGCACAAAGCACGAACCATAGACAACATGCACAAAGCACGAACCATAGACAACATGCACAAAGCACGAACCATAGACAACATGCACAAAGCATGAACCATAGACAACATGCACAAAGCACGAACCATAGACAACATGCACAAAGCACGAACCATAGACAAAATGCACAAAGCACGAACCATAGACAAAATGCACAAAGCACGAACCATAGACAAAATGCACAAAGCACGAACCATAGACAACATGCACAAAGCACGAACCATAGACAACATGCACAAAGCACGAACCATAGACAAAATGCACAAAGCAAGAACCATAGACAAAATGCACAAAGCACGAACCATAGACAAAATGCACAAAGCACGAACCATAGACAACATGCACAAAGCACGAACCATAGACAAAATGCACAAAGCACGAACCATAGACAAAATGCACAAAGCACGAACCATAGACAAAATGCACAAAGCACGAACCATAGACAACATGCACAAAGCACGAACCATAGACAAAGTGCACAAAGCACGAACCATAGACAACATGCACAAAGCACGAACCATAGACAACATGCACAAAGCACGAACCATAGACAACATGCACAAAGCACGAACCATAGACAACATGCACAAAGCACGAACCATAGACAAAATGCACAAAGCACGAACCATAGACAACATGCACAAAGCACGAACCATAGACAACATGCACAAAGCACGAACCATAGACAACATGCACAAAGCACGGACCATAGACAACATCCTCAAAGCACGAACCATAGACAAAATGCACAAAGCACGAACCATAGACAAAATGCACAAAGCAAGAACCATAGACAACATGCACACAGCACGAACCATAGACAAAATGCACAAAGCACGAACCATAGACAACATGCACAAAGCACGAACCATAGACAAAATGCACAAAGCACGAACCATAGACAAAATGCACAAAGCACGAACCATAGACAAAATGCACAAAGCACGAACCATAGACAACATGCACAAAGCACGAACCATAGACAAAATGCACAAAGCACGAACCATAGACAACATGCACAAAGCACGAACCATAGACAACATGCACAAAGCACGAACCATAGACAACATGCACAAAGCACGAACCATAGACAACATGCACAAAGCACGAACCATAGACAAAATGCACAAAGCACGAACCATAGACAACATGCACAAAGCACGAACCATAGACAACATGCACAAAGCACGAACCATAGACAACATGCACAAAGCACGAACCATAGACAACATGCACAAAGCACGAACCATAGACAACATGCACAAAGCACGAACCATAGACAACATTCACAAAGCACGAACCATAGACAAAATGCACAAAGCGCGAACCATAGAAAAAATGCACAAAGCACCATCCATAGACAACATGCACAAAGCACGAACCATAGACAAAATGCACAAAGCACGAACCATAGACAACATGCACAAAGCACGAACCATAGACAACATGCACAAAGCACGAACCATAGACAACATGCACAAAGCACGAACCATAGACAACATGCACAAAGCACGAACCATAGACAAAATGCACAAAGCACGAACCATAGACAACATGCACAAAGCACGAACCATAGACAACATGCACAAAGCACGAACCATAGACAACATGCACAAAGCACGAACCATAGACAACATGCACAAAGCACGAACCATAGACAAAATGCACAAAGCACGAACCATAGACAAAATGCACAAAGCAAGAACCATAGACAACATGCACACAGCACGAACCATAGACAAAATGCACAAAGCACGAACCATAGACAACATGCACAAAGCACGAACCATAGACAAAATGCACAAAGCACGAACCATAGACAAAATGCACAAAGCACGAACCATAGACAAAATGCACAAAGCACGAACCATAGACAACATGCACAAAGCACGAACCATAGACAAAATGCACAAAGCACGAACCATAGACAACATGCACAAAGCACGAACCATAGACAACATGCACAAAGCACGAACCATAGACAACATGCACAAAGCACGAACCATAGACAACATGCACAAAGCACGAACCATAGACAAAATGCACAAAGCACGAACCATAGACAACATGCACAAAGCACGAACCATAGACAACATGCACAAAGCACGAACCATAGACAACATGCACAAAGCACGAACCATAGACAACATGCACAAAGCACGAGCCATAGACAAAATGCACAAAGCACGAACCATAGACAACATGCACAAAGCACGAACCATAGACAACATGCACAAAGCACGAACCATAGACAACATGCACAAAGCACGAACCATAGACAACATGCACAAAGCACGAACCATAGACAAAATGCACAAAGCACGAACCATAGACAAAATGCACAAAGCACGAACCATAGACAAAATGCTCAAAGCACGAACCATAGACAAAATGCACAAAGCACGAACCATAGACAACATGCACAAAGCACGAACCATAGACAAAATGCACAAAGCACGAACCATAGACAAAATGCTCAAAGCACGAACCATAGACAACATGCACAAAGCACGAACCATAGACAACATGCACAAAGCACGAACCATAGACAAAATGCTCAAAGCACGAACCATAGACAAAATGCACAAAGCACGAACCATAGACAACATGCACAAAGCACGAACATAGACAAAATGCTCAAAGCACGAACCATAGACAACATGCACAAAGCACGAACCATAGACAAAATGCTCAAAGCACGAACCATAGACAAAATGCACAAAGCACGAACCATAGACAACATGCACAAAGCACGAACCATAGACAAAATGCACAAAGCACGAACCATAGACAAAATGCTCAAAGCACGAACCATAGACAAAATGCACAAAGCACGAACCATAGACAACATGCACAAAGCACGAACCATAGACAAAATGCACAAAGCACGAACCATAGACAACATGCACAAAGCACGAACCATAGACAACATGCACAAAGCACGAACCATAGACAAAATGCACAAAGCACGAACCATAGACAACATGCACAAAGCACGAACCATAGACAACATGCACAAAGCACGAACCATAGACAACATGCACAAAGCACGAACCATAGACAACATGCACAAAGCACGAACCATAGACAACATGCACAAAGCACGAACCATAGACAACATGCACAAAGCACGAGCCATAGACAACATGCACAAAGCACGAACCATAGACAACATGCACAAAGCACGAACCATAGACAACATGCACAAAGCACGAACCATAGACAACATGCACAAAGCACGAACCATAGACAACATGCACAAAGCACGAACCATCTAGTAATGTGTTCTACAGATGTTTCTGTGTTTAGATTTTATTAAGAGAGAAATAACGTGTAAATTTGGACTTTGAAGCCTATAAAGAAGGTGAATCCACATCACAGTATACCTGAAATAATTCTATTTAAAAAATAAGCTTCAATAAATGAAAATCCTGATAACTACACGTTAGGAATTATAGATCCTAGAAAACTACGCCGGCGAATAAAGAAATTGCTAGTCGTTTGCTTATGAAGAGAAAGTTTAAACAGTAATGATCAACAATTCCACCAATAGCAACACAACGAACAATCACCTTCACTCACTGCACACAAAAAAAGCCCACAACCTATTGACGTTTGAAATTCAGGTCCTGGCTTGGAACATGCATAAAAAAATGTGAAAGTGTTAAACCGGATAACTCCCCTCTGGATAACTGGATCTCCAACGGCAATACATGTATAAACATGATTAAAAAAAAACTGCACAGACTCACTCCCACTCAAAAAGGCCTCATACCATCACAAAATGGACGACAGCATTGTATTAATATACATTTTGTATATTGAATTGCATGGTTGTTATTCAGCAATATACCATTAATTAATACAATTGTTTCTGTATTCACTTTACTATTAGTAAGACCAAGGGTTTAGGAGAGCAACATATATATATATGACCAAAACCCATGTCTTGTGATCAGGTGCATCCAGGAATTTGTATTGAACAAAGTATTTATTATTTTGATTTGTTTGTGCCGTTGTTGTTTCGTCTTATCACCTGATTGTCCGTTTTTCTAAACTTCTGACTCTGATGCACATTTGCGTTTATCTTGTGTTTTGTATGATTTAGAGCCTCATCAGTGGTGTAATGGTTAGCATGCTCGCCTTGAGTACGGTAGATCGTGGGTTCAAGCCTTGAGTACGTTAGATCGTGGGTTCAAGCCCCGATCGGGTCAAACCAAAGACTACACAATTGGTATTTGCTGCTTCTCCGCTAAGTACACAGCATTAAGGACAAAAAGCAAAGACAGGTTGGTTCGGAATAAGGATAATGTGTCCGAGTGAGGCGACATGTCTGTTCGTGGACTGTTTCAGTGAGCTAGCACTATAAAAATCCAACTAATAGTGTTGGTCTAGTACAAAACAGACCTCATCACCATCTCATTGAAGATTAATTTGTTATCGCCATGATGTAGTTAAACAAATTACTGAGTTGGCGTTAAGCAACAATCACTCACTCACTCGCTATATGATTTAAAAATGGAGTATACAATATAAATATATAATCACATGTAGAGATTAATATGTTCATACACGAGTCAATATGTTGAAGCTCAGTGATATCTCCCACGGGTGTGAGAAATTTCGCCTTGTACCGAATTAATCGAGTGCAGCGGAACAAGGGTAAAAGACGTGGGAACTTCTCACACGCCTGTTTCTTTTGTGAAATACGATGCGTTTGACTGGATATGTTCACGTGTATAGTCTCCAATCCACTTTACTGATAAAAGCTTGCTTAGGCATTTACGTTCTCAATCAACAAAAGTCTTACTAAATGACCTGTACTCTATAATCTATGTGAGGTATATCATAATGACGAATCAAAATGATATTTCTCAGTATATAAATAACTGGATTCCATGTTTGTACATACGCATGTATATAAATTTCTTTTTAACATAAAACGAATCGATTTCAACTTTTTTAATTTCATCTCAATTACACTGATTTCGTCACAATCAACTGACGATGTATTGCTATATAATTGACTGAACATTATGCAAGAGATAAAAGGCACAAAATGACATTACCCAGACGACATACTTACAAGTATGCATGTCATTTAGTTTTTTTAATTAGGTTTTTTTGCTTTACATCATACAATATTTTATTTGAATGAGCTGATTAAACGAGCATGCATACATATATGCTGTGTGCAAAGGAAGATAACTCAAAGAGACCGAATTTAAAAATGATAAATAAATGTTTACTTACATTTCTGGGTAACAACTAACATTAATGTAGACGTAAATAAGATTTACATGTCTATAAATTATCTCTACGAATGCCTAGTAACCAAATTCATAATAGTTTTTCGAGCAATGGCACGAATTGAGTATGAACACTTATACAAACATAAATTCAAAAAAATGGAATCGAAACTCGGACATCACGGGCTCCAGCAAATATAAACTGGATGTAAGACTAGCTGTGGCACCGTAGCTCTTATTGTCACAAAAAGACCACAAGTGCCATTGCTTCCGTAGCTAGATGTGAGACCAGATTAAACTTAACCATGAAAGTTCCAGTTGTCGTAGTGACAATCATGTCATTCTTTCCTTTGTCATGACTTTTGAACAAGAGAAACACGACGAGTGATACTGGCGAGACAGAAACAGCTGACTCATCCCGACAACCTGATAGAGTTCGCCCCCTTTGTTAGTGGAGTTCCTGTCGCTTGAAGTCTTTAGTTTTTCGTGTAGTAGTTTGTCGACATTTATTTGTCATTCGTCCATTTTCTTTTGACTAACGGTGTTGTCTTTCCTTCGATCTACGGTCTCTGATTGGCCCTTTTAGTCTCTTCAAACATTGTTATAACGAACGGATACGACAGATACAGATCTTTACTTTTATGTGTAATGTTTAGTAGATCGTTGTTTGTTCCTTTTTGGTCTTTTTCTTTTGACCATTGTGTTGTCTGTCCTTCTTCGATTTACGGATTCTGATTACCCATTTGGTATCTTCAAACTCTTCATACATCTATGTTTTAGATTCGAAAAATGTTACAGCATTAGTACAGACTAGACCATAATGCAGGCAGGATGATGATAGGTATGAGCAATAATTGATATTTCATATGAACAAGTCAATTATGTCAATAGTTAATAGTGTCAGCTACTCACGGATGACGAAAGATGGTATTGGAAATTATAATTTGGTTCAAACTTAATTATTGTTTCACTATAATTGTCTTATTGTGTGCATTGTGTACTATCTAATGTTTAAATGATGGTTGAGGTCATCGACTCTATCTCTAATAGAACAAATATTACACATATGACAATTTCTGTGTGACGAAGGTTAAATATTTTATGTATTACGTTCAAGATAATGTACATCGTTGTTATATAATAACGCTGTCTTCCTGGTTATATGTGAGGTTTGACATTTTACTCGTATCAGTAAAGCATTTGCACGACCGCATCACTTCACTAAGAGGGAAGGTTTGGGCCCATCAAACTAGTTTAACCCCTTCACTTTTTATCGAAGTGCCTGTACCAAGCCAGGAAAGTGAGCGGTCACGTATTTGTGTATTAGGGGTATCGATTTTGCCAGTTTCTGAAATTTTTTATTGGGTTTGGGAAATGTTCCGACAAAAATACCTTGTACAGGATAACCGCATCTTTAGTTGCCAAGCAAATTATCAATGCATAATTCCGTTATAATGCACTCGGTCTATGTAATATGTTTTACAAACGAAAACGATATAGTTAGTAGCTTTGTCTGCAGGGACAACATCATACCTGTTACCGCAGTAAGACAGGTGTCTTGCAACATTTGTTGTGTGAGTAACATTAACACATGTGACACTACAAGAAAGCTATAATTAAATTGTTAGTTATATAAACATAATACAGCGTGAATACATTATAGACTAAGTCACTTTGTAGCGTTGGTGAATTTTGCTATTACCCGGGACGAACTGTTTTCCTGACCACACTGGTCTTGCTATTTAATCTGCAGGTACCAGGAATGGTCATTAAGTTTGATGCCTAGAATATATGTGTTCATAGCTCTTATTTGTCTCTTTGTCTGAAACAAAATAGTTCGATAATAATATTCTTACAGTCTTGTCTAAAATGTGAATCCATCATAGTGTAAATTAAAGGGTTGGCTATATGATTCAGGTAACACGACGATCGCGCAAAGATATGCAAGAAGTGGTTGTTTGTAGAATCCGTATCTTGTATATCCCATTCCGTTCTTGTATCTAAAAGTTTCATGACCGTACTAGGAAGGTAACTTAAAATAAACACAGTTACTACAGTAAAAGCTATGATAGTTACTCTGCACGAAGCCGTATGTTCCACAGCATTTTCATGTGTCGTAGAACTGTTTCTTCTTTTGCTACTGTCGCATTTGAAACGATTTATGTACCGCACATGTGATAAGAGTGTTTTCCAAATACTGGCATACACGACAATAAGATATAAAACGATAATTAGAGACACAACCAGTAGTATACCGTTATAAACAGTAGGCAAATCAGTATTGTTGGTGGACGTTTCCGTGACACATACATGTCCTTCGATGTTCATATCCAGCAAGAAATCCCGACTGTTCCAAATTAAAGCATTGGGAAAGGCTATCAAAGTGGAAGTTATGCCCGCAGCTATAACATGCAACACGGCAACTTTAGAGGTGAACTGGATTTTGAATGGGTAGCAAACACGCCTGTGTCTGTCTATGGAAAGAACAATTCTAATCAAAGCAGAATAAATAATGAATAAATAACTTAATGTAATCCACAGTTTACATGTCGCAGATGTTAGCATTGAAAAATGAAATCGCTTTTCAATTATTTCAAACGGAATAACTGCACCACTAACCGACAGGTCAGACAAAGCTAAGCTTATTGTTATTACTTTGTGAGCGCTTGCTTTACGTTTAACGGCGTACACAACAATCACAAGAATGTTTCCAACAACGCCAATCACTGACATTACTCCTATGTATGCAATGTAAAGTCGATGGGCCACGGCGTACTTACAGCTTATTAATTCTAATGAAGTCGCGTTTTGGATGTAAACACTTGTCGTATTCCACAAGCCATTCTCCGTTGTAATAATTGAAAACACCTCACTGATACCATTATCAAATTCAGCAGTTAAGGTTCCCATTTAAAATTAAACGAAATGTGCAAGCCAATCTAGATTATTTGCAAGTACCTTAGCGCATAGATGATCTACTGTTTAAAATGTTTTGCAAAATGCAGACAAATTTCATAATTGTATGAATTTTATTTTTTTATATCTTAGAAAAAAATCGGGAGTAGGAATATCTAAGTACCGGAAATAATCTTTAATATTAGTGTGTTCTATCGTAACAAAGCCATATGTCTATTCTGTGACTTCGTTGACAGATTTGTCGTTGCTAGACGATGTGATAGGTTTTGTGGGAGTAATGGGAGGACATTATTCTGACTACTTAGTCATTGTTTGTTGTTTGGTTTTTGCAGGAAATGCAATAATTATTTTAAAGTTGTATTTGTGTGTTTTGAGATATAAATAAATAAATTTCAACGATGTTGCTAAAAACATGTCAATATGGCGAGGAATCGTGAGATGAATGCAAAGCCTAAAAACCGTATTGAGACAAATTAAAAGTGATCTTTTAAGACAGATGACCTCTTGAATGAGGTTCAGTTGACATGAAATTTTCTATGACAGGACAAGAAAAGGTTGGGCCTTTAATACAAGTGACTGCTTAATAGAGGTGACCTCATGGGCTGATTTGACTGTACTTTGAAAATTAGCAGTGGATATATGCATACAGGATTCTTACGAGTAGGTCATTTAAAATTCTCATTCTACAATTATTTCTATTCTGATATGTATAATAGTACAAATACGATAGGATGCATGCCTTGATGGGAAAGACGGCAATTTATATTTACGTTTGGTGGCAATGTTGCATACAATTTATGCTGCCAAATTCGAGCTGACGATAATTCATCAACATGTGCTTTAACGACGGGAAAAAATTGATGGAGCATCCGTAACAATGATATCTTGTTTGCACGGTTTAATTGCACATCGCATATTTATTAATTTTGGATATGTTGATTATTGTTAATGACTGTAAATGTTTAAAACGTTAACAACCGTGTAAATGTTATTTTGTGATTCATCACCTAGCCTAAATGTGTACACCGCGCATGTGCTAATGATATTTTGCCACCTAAATAAATCGCTTGTTTGCTTGTAAAGCGAACGAAAAACGTCAGTGGCTCTCCCATTGGCGCACAAATGAGCAGTCCTCTCCTGTTGCCACATTATTACAAAACATACGATTATAAAACCAGTGGAATTTATATTGCCTGTATCAAATCTAGTGAGCGCGACGCATTTCCTGAATAACCTTCCTCAAGTACGCTCATAATCACAAGATTGGAAAACCAAAGCATTTAAAAGTCCTTGAAAGCAAGTAAACCAAAGGTCCTCAACAAGATAGCCAACATTTGGCTAATGTCGCCTATGGATAAGGAAGGGGACCTTTTTTGTTTGTTACTAATTAAAGATGTATCTAATAATCAATGTCAGTGACGAAACACTCACTACTAGGCGGATGATACCATCGAAGACTAATATCCCACCAGCAGAGGTATCGAAACATAAACAAGTTATCTACGTTCCTATCCGTAGATATGGAGATATATTTTTTTTAGATCATTTTATTCAAAAGCCCTGCTATATAATTACCCTATTTAGCCCAGGGGAGCTATTATTATACTTTATGCAAATTTCTTACATTATCCATTCATTTCATTGGTCAAGCGGCATTTGTTAATTTTCACTAACCTTTCATAAGCCCCGCCCATCCCTAGCAACATGTGATAATATTAGCAACAGGTGTTAATGCCTAAAATTAACACCCGCTGAACCCGCAGTTTGCCGATCCGGAAAAATTAACACCCGCTCCGGCCGAGGTTTACCGATTTTCAAAATTCTAAAATAAAAAAATAAAAATTTTGTTTTAAAGTTCAAAATTTTCCAAAAATTTCAAAATGATAAAATTTTCAATTTTTTTTTTTAATTTCAAAGTTGTCATAAAATTTCAAAATTTTAAGACATGTATTTTAATATTGAAAAATGATAAAATAATTATAGCCTACCTTGAAAATTATAAATGCAATAGTCAGAATATAGAAGCAAACATGTGGTAATATTTATCAAAATATACAATTAACATTTTACATTAATTGTTATGTTATTATCTTGTTAAATTTGTTGCTATTTGATGTTTTGTTGTTGTTAATGTAAGTAAACTATCTTAGTTTATGACTTTTTATTTTTTTTTAGCAATTGTCCTTCTAATAACATAATGCACACTTGAATCATTAGGCATTCAGTATAATAAAAAAAACATACTGCCCTTGGATGAAGGTGTTAGGGTGATTAACACCCTCGTGTGTTAATCTACCCTAACACTTTCATCCAAGGGCAGTATGTTTATAATGTTGCATAATGTTAATCATACACAAACCAAATTAGTTCATAAATGTTTTGTAGGGGTCGTCATGGCCGTGATCGTGTGGTATGTGGATTTACAACTACCTATGGAATCAGTGCTTATCGCCACTGATGTTGTGAGTTCGAATTTTCGATCAGCGCGAGGTATACAACATTATGTTATAAAGGTTGCCAGTGACTTGCGGTCCTCCGATTTCCTCCACCAATAAAACTGACCGCCAAGTTATAGCTGAAATATTGTTGAAAGTAGCGTTAAACACCATCAAACAAACAAACATACATGCTTTTAAACAAATTACCTGTCTATACTTGGTAATAGTAAACTCTCGATACAGGAAAATCGTGCAACTTTATCATTAGAGTTGAACACGTGATAAAAGAAATAGACAATGGTCAATCATGAATATTCATGAAAACTCAGCAAAGCTAATTTTAATTATGAATAAATGGGGGTACTTGTTTGATCATTAGATGTGTCGAATATATGCATTATAGTAATGTAATTTTATCCTGCACTTGTTTTATTTGAGCTGGCAAATAATTGCATTGACTGGGTAAAATTTCTGCAATACACTGTCACTGACCGATTTATACCTTTTAATGGTACCCCTGTCACATGTTACTTATTGAACTTTGGGAAACTAGTTGTATATCAAGTTCACTTCCTGTTGACAGAAAATATCAAAAGGGTCAATCAAGGGATAATTATATAATTTTATTATTTAATTCAAAATATAAACGTCAATGGGTTAATGTGATGTTTCTGCAGGATAAACACAATATTAATGCAGTTTCTTAAAATATATATTTTTTGTTATTCTGCACAGAACTGAGGAAAGGCTCGATGACCCTCGCCTTTATCCCAGTTTTTAAGCCTCATACACATAAACTGTATATTTTCAAACACTGCACTAATATTGTCCATATGTTTTTTTTTATCTGATCTGTCAATGAATAAAAGGTAAAATAAATTACCTTAAACACTAATATTATATACTTAATATTGATTTTGTTAAGACTATTGTAATACAATTTAAAATCAGAATTTGTTGTTACATATTGTATAACCTTGATAGACTTATTTGTGGGGCATGAGGCTGCATCCTGTTTATTATTGTTGATAGTTAAAATAAAACTGCTTAATAAAATCCGTTTCATCATGGCTATGAATCGTAGAGACAATTGACCATCATTGTCTCCATTGAGGTACCAGTCTACATAAGAGAGGAACGGTCTGTAATGACTAAACGTTTGATTTTACCTTGATATATAAGGAAGAGTAAACAGTTCCTGTTTCTTTTTTGACACATAACTCATAATCAAATCCGATAAAAGTCTTGTTGGTGGTGAAAGAATGAAAAACATAGCCTTGTTTGATTTGCGTCAGCAGCTGAGCTCTGTTCAGAATGTCACTTTACTGGACACTTGTCATAAATGAAGAATGAGTTGTAATGTACGCTGGTTCTGTTGGAATATTGCTAGTAATGAATGGGATGTTGACTATTGGAAAAGTGAAGTCATTATGTCTGTCGTAGTTTTGCTGATAATCTTCATCCGTTGTCGACTTCAGTCAAACGCATTTGAATATATATGATGCACATAATCACTCACAGTACTGTTCAGTGCTAGAGCATCATTTATCACAAATGACCACGGATATTTTCCGCTTGTCGTAAGCACTTCATTCACGACTCATCACTTGACTTGTAACTAGAATAACACGACGAGTACCACTAATGGAGCAGGAACTGTCTACCCTTCCGGGGCACATGAGTTACCATCTGTTTTAGCGGGATTCGTGTTGCTCGATCCTTAGTTTTCTGTGAAGTGTTTTGTTATTCATTGTTGGTCCAATTGTTCTTTTTCCTTTGGCCAATGAGTTTATTTCTGTCCTTCAATTTACGGATTATAATCACCTCTTTGGTATCTTCAAATTCTTCTATATACCTATGTATAGCGGAAGTTAGAATTTTCTATCTTTATTCCTGAGAAATCCTCGAGGAAGTCTGCCCGAGAAGTCTTGTAGAAACAAATCAACGGCAATGAAGCACAATTGGTGCCAACTGGAATGTCGATCGTTTGTTGAACCAGTAGTCCAAATAATCATGACATATATCTTGTTGATAAAATATGAACATTAGAATGATCTCGTCCTGTTTATATTTATTATTAGATTTTGAGTTGTTTTTGGCAAAATAAAACTGATGTCTACCAGTAACAAGATGTTGAAACCTTTTTCTCTGTTCTTCTTTGAGAATCAACTGAATCAATGGTCTAATTCTAAATTTTAGTTGGTCATGTGGAATTGTTGTATATAAGGTATATAAATCAAGTGTTCTAAAGCTGATTTGTGGCTGACTGATCGCTTAAAACTTGCGCGACATGTCAGTAGGTGTCGGGAATCTCTTTATAAAACTTTATTGGGGTTTCTGTATCCCAAAGCAACTTAATGTACTGTGTATTTGGTGAAGATTATTATAGTAGTAATATTGCTTAATTAAAGTTGTCCAAGTATTCATACTATTCCAGATTATACTCAATGTGCATCAAGAAGAGTTTGAAAATACCAAATATGTAAGCAGATCCCGTAACTCACAGAAGGACATACAACACAATGGTCAAAAGAAAAAGGACAAACAATGATCTGTAATCGCTACACAGAAAACTAAAGATCGAGCAACAAGAATCCCACTACAAGCAAATTTTATCTATGCGTAACTTTATAACCTTTCGTAACTTTATAACCTTTCGTAACTTTATAACCTTTCGTGTTCATGTTCAGGCATCCCTACCAGTCAGTGGGTTAGTGATTTTTGTTTAGCACCATGTGAGCAATTTTTCAACTATGCAATGGCGAACACACTTTACATTCCGATGTGCTGTACTAGACCAACACACTTAGTAGTATTTTGAAAGTGCTAGTTCAACAAACAAAAAACAGTCCACCGATAGACAACATCCTGATTCCGAGCCAACCAGTCTTTGCTTTTAATTCTTAAATCTGTGTGCTTAGTGGAGAAGCAACCGCTGAACACTACCGATGCGATTCATGTCAATTGCTGATGGGAAATAAAAACATGTCAAAATCTATTACTTTATGAGACACTAGACCCGGTAGTTACCGATGATTTCAATGAATAAAATGTGTCGATGTGACTGTTGAATATATCATTAATCAGCTGTAATAAATCAAGGTACCTTTATTTGGTTCGCACTGGTTGCTCATATGACTTCATGCATATTCATTTAATAGGCTCGTAACTATCTATTTATGAAACTAACGTCGATAAATATAATGTATTGATACCGTTTTCGACTATGATGCTCATACTGTCTCTCTATTGCAGCCGCATACACATATGTAGTCTATATTGGAAAGTTTATCACGTAACACAGGAAATCGCAGATTTTTTTAAATAATTTAAAATGCATATTTGATAGTTGTTAAAATCTACTGTTATAAGGGGCCGTCGAGGCCGTGATCGTATGTTAGTTGGATTTACAATTACCTATGCAACCAGTGCCTATCTCCACTGATGTTCGAATCTCGATCACGGAGAGGTGTACAACATTATGTGATAAAGTTTATCAGTGACTTGCGACAGGTCTTTGGTTTTCTCCGGGTACTCCGGTTTCCTCCACCAATAAAACTGACCGCCATGATATAGCTGAAATATTGTTGAAAGTGGCGTTAAACACCATCAAACAACAAGCATATTGTTATAAGTATATAGTGTATTTGTTTCCATAATAAACCATATGTTATACTTCCATGTACAATTCTGAAATGATGTTGACTTCTTTCCTTTTCTTTAACGTTGCATCTTTTAAGTATCAAAGTTAATTGAGAATGATGTTTGATACCCACCATTGCTATTTCGTTCGATACTAAGTGGCGAGTCTAAACTTGTTATAATTTAGTAGCCTTATATAATGAGATTGGCACGTTTATTACGTGTATAGCGAAATAAAAAAAGTATATAATGACAACAAAAAATATGCTTGAAATTAAAAAAAAAATATGATTAAATAATAAAGAATAAATTTTTATATTTTGTTCTTTTTATGCAAATACTATATTATAAACGATTTAACAAGTAAACCATTGTCAATAGAATGTGGAAACCCTCTAGTAAATACATGACCTAGTTTCTCCGTGGCGTAATGCAAACATTTAAAAGATGGTGCTCGCTAGCTGTGTATTGCAACACAAACATAACGCGTACTAATGTAGAAAACTTGAGAGTTCATGGTCGGGTGTAAAGACAGTTGGAATTCTCTGCTCAAACACAACAAGTGGAAAGTACGATGTACATACACCTAACTGTCGCCACATGTCTGAAAATAATATCTCATCGTGTTCTTCCTAACGTTTTAACTTTTACTGACATGTATAATAATTTGGTGCGTTTGTTTGATGGTGTTCAACGCCACGTTCAACAATATTTCAGTTATACCGTGGCGAACAGTTTTATTGGTGGTGGAAATCACAGGACCCGGAGAAAACCCCCGACCTGCCGCAAGTCACTGACAAACTTAATCACATAATGTTGTAAATCATAATTATTTGGTTAAATGATATGAGTATAAGGATATTTAGTGTTGATCGTCATTTGTCAGCCATATCATGGCATTGAGATTTATTTGGGAAGATGGATATGGATGCTCGAATCCTCGTCAGTGATGTTGGGTCTGTGGTTTAGTGTAAAGGAATTGTCGTGTCTCAGCTCTTTACAGAGGTATTTCGTTTATAACTCTATGTATAATAGCTTTGTTTAATTTGATAAGATATCCATCTCACACATATTTTGCAAAAGAAAACAATCATGCCGGTCACCAAGCATAGAGAAGGAAAGGAATTTCACAAAATAAGACTTCATACGTTACTAATCCTTTATTTTGATAAAAACGTAGATGTCTAATTTATTGCGCACAGCGCATTTCTGGAAAAACCATAAACAGGTACATTCAATCAAAGGCTAACTAATTTAAATGGTAATGGCAGCAAGTAAAACCAATATTATAAACAGATACCCATAAGGTTTTCTATCTCTGAAGGCTGGTTTGGGTTGGTTTTATGGTGTTTAATGCCACTTTTAACAATATTTCAGTTATATCGTGGCGGTCAGTTTTATTGGTGGAGGAAACCGGACATAATGTCGGACTCCTCGCTCTGTGCGGGAGTCGAACCCATAGCATAAGTGGTGATAGGCATCGATTGCATAAGTAGTTGTATATCCAACTACATGTACGATCACGGCAGCGACGTTCCTCTATGTCTGAAGGAGAATGACCTTAGTTTTAATAAATTGCATTTTATCACCACTAAATTTCAAATATGAATATATCTAATAAACCATATCAGTGCCGCAGTACTGACTACTGGACGGATGAATGATCACTCATTTATAATCAAATGGTCGTGTTTGCACTACCATTGAAGTGATAATGCTGACGCTTCCGTCATTGATAAGAGTAAAAAGTAAAAACAATGTTTCATTAACCAAACATCTGTTCTTTTTATTTTGTTTCACATAGCATTGCAAATAAACGTTAGAGAATACCTAAGGGGCAATCAAAAATGGACAATGTAGCGAAACTGGCAACATAGGGTATACCAGACGAAGAAAAACAAAGCAAAAACACAACACAATATGTGTTGGATACCATTATACGTAAACAAACACAAATAACATTTATGTCTTTGTCAAATAGTTAATCTTAACCGATCCATTCCATTCATGCATCCACTTGGGTTGCTGTTTTCTGCTACTATTAATAATACGCATATATTTGGTAATAATTTGAGTTCCAACTTTATCCACAATTCTAAAATAGAAGATTTCAGTCACAAGATCATCTTAATGAGAAAATCATTTATAATTGGTTCTTTAGGAAATTGTAATGTTATTTTGGTGTATTGAGTAATTCGACAAAGAACGACAAAAAACCACGTTCATCTTATTGTTGACTTCTTGTTGTGTTCCGGGGCACTTCCTTTAGCTAGCATTGTGGGAAAAGTCACCCATTACACTTTACACTTTGTAGTTTCCTGTAAGATTCTTCGAACAGTTTGCTGTTTATTTGTTACTATGTCAGTTATGCTACATTTTGTACTTCTAACTATCTCAGTTATAGATATAGATCTGTATGCATGTCGTTTAAAACAGAAGTTATCGGATACAATTTCGATGGTTCATCAGACTCAATACGACAGCTTCAATAAACATATAATGACTCTATATTATTAGAAAGAGCGGAATAGATAGTAAAATTGTCACCGTGCATAAAACCAAGGAATTTATCAAATCGTCACACAAAGTAACAAAAATAGCAATCACCATAGTAATGGTATTCATCCTCAGCTACCTACCTACATATGTTGTTAAGTTATTGGATACAATTTCGATGGTTCATCAGACTCAATATGATAGCTCTAATAAACAATAATGACTCTACTTGCTAGAAATTCATATTATATAAATCATGTCGCTAACTGTTTTATTTATGCCATTTTCGATGAAGCATTTCGACAAGATGTTAGAAAATTTTTCTGGTAAAACAAGCTTTGTATTTGTGCCAATCACAAATACAAAGATCGTTTTATTTATTATATTCATTCATATTTTGGTTACAGTTTGTAATCTTAAAATTTCATCGCTAGTTTTCATCAGTGCAATTAAACAATGGATTGTGATAGATTCGAAATAGAGGCTCAACAATAAATTTTTATAGATTCGAGATAGAGGCTCAACAATAAATTGTGATAGATTCGAACTAGAGGCTCAACAATAAATTGTGATAGATTCGAGATAGAGGCTCAACAATAATTTGTGATAGATTCAAACTAGAGACTGAACAATGAATTGTAATAGATTTGAACTAGAGGCTCAACAATAAATTGTGATAGATTCGAACCAGAGGCTCCAACCTCGCTATCATTATCAATAAATTGTTCCATGTTTTCGCCTCTAGTATTATATCGCAAATGAATTATGATTGGTTTGTATAAACTGGAGGTTTATTATTTAGTAATTACAATATATGTTCATTTCATTTAGAAAGCACTATGTGATTGGGTCAAATGTTTGACATGTGCCTTCTAGGTTGAAACTTCATCAGTCAACGCACACAACCATTCAACCACACCCACTTCCGGGATCTATTTTTGAACGTCATGACAACTAATAACTACGCACAATAACAACAGATGAAAATGTAAAATAAAAAAAACAATGAATGATAATAATTTTAATTGTATTTAATCATGTACAAATATATTAGTTGATACCTACAAGTTCACAATGCACTCTGGTAGGAACGATTGCATTTATTATCGAGAGGATCATTGCGGGTGAATTTGTTGTTGTTGTTGTTGCATACAATGAAATTTGGAGATATAATTAAGCAAACGAGGTACAGTGATAAAATATAATGCTAAATTTTTATGGGTTAGGGGTTGTGGTGTTTAACGCCACTTTCAACAATATTTCAGCTATATCGCGGCGGTCAGTTTTATTGGTGGAGGAAACCAGATTACCCGGAGAAAACCACTGACCTGTCCCAAGTCACTGACAAACTTTATCACATACTGTTGTATCGAGTACACCTCTCAATGAGCTGGACTCGAACACACAACTTAAGTGGTGATAGGTACTGATTGCACATGTAGTTGTAAAAGCAACTATTATAGGATTACGATAACGCATTTGAAGTGGAGTGGTAATTGACATTGTTAGCCATCTTCTTTTATAGTACACGGATAGTCGACCTTCTCATTGATAGCAACAAGTGCCCGTGCGTTTACTGCTAATTTAGCATATACGTGCATGCCTATAATACACCCGAACTAGAATTTTCTCCAGAGTTGCACAGGTAGAATGGTGGTGCATACAATACACCAATGCGCATTATTCACACCCTAAAACGGTAATTAAAATGTAACGTTTTGGGATTTTTTTTCAAGTGTGCTATACCATATAATGTGGTCGCCAGAAAAAAAGCAATGAAATATACATTCCAACAATAATCTAATTTAAGATGATGCTTTAAAACCAAAATACAGATGAAAAGATAAAAGACGAGAAAAAAACAATGGTCGACAAAACACTACGTAGAAATCTAGAGATTTAGTAACAAGAACCCGACAAGTCATGATATCATGATATTACTGGCGGACGAATGAAGAGCTGGAATGTTGTTACATATAAATTAGGGATGGCAAACCGTTCAGAATTTACTAACCGGTTACTCGAATAATCTTCCGACCGATTACTCGGTTAACCGGTAGATATCATTGTTCAGATGTAATCTTGCAAGGGACAAATCAATAAGGCGATGTCAATAATAAACTCATATTACATAAAGATTTTTACTGTATTTCGTGTAGGAACCTTATAATCTGGAGCTAGGAGACTCATTAAATTCAAAAATCCTTTGCCTTCTACGAGTTTTAACGGCATATAATCCAATACCATCATTTCAACTATTGCTCTTGTAATGTGTTCATTCTGGGAAGATGACAATTTCCGTGATCGTGGCGAATTTGCAAATTCGGCTACAGACGGCTGTTTTTCAGGCGTAAACCATCCAGAAATATCTGACGAATGTTTTTACCTTTAAATGATTAAGCATATTGCTAGTTCCTCCCGTATATGTCATTTCTAAATTGCACAGTTTGCATCTCATAATTTTCGACTCCACATCTCGTTTAAAATACGACCAAACTTTCGATTGTGGTGGAGGCATTTTGTAATAAAACTTCAAACATTTCAATTGCAAGTTAATTAGACAGATGAACAGTTTTTACAATTGTTGTGATTAGTTATGGTTGTAAAAACACGAATGCCCGAGGGATAGTTATCGTGTCTTATCACAGTTATTTAATTATTGATTTAATTCGATATCTAAGTTTATTTACTGTTACACTATACATGTACTTTAAATATTTTCTAACTTTTAAGAATTGAGAAAACAGTAACAAGATCGAGATATTTTCATCATATTTTATCCAAATTTAACAAATAATCGAATCGCAAAATAGCTAACCGGTTACGATCTTTCCGACGGTTAACCGGTTAACCGAATAATCGTTGCCATCCCTAATATAAATAGAAAGTTCACAACGAGGAAATTAAAACCATCTCTTTCAAATTAGATTACACATATTGTGCAGAATGCCAAAATTCATCAACCATAATGAAGATCATCACTAAAAAGTAGAAACGTGACAATAGGTACATACAGAGTTAGAAACGTGACAATAGGTACATACAGAGTTAGAAACGTGACAATAGGTACATACAGAGTTAGAAACGTGACGGTACATACAGAGTTAGAAACGTGACAATAGGTACATACAGAGTTAGAAACGTGACGGTACATACAGAGTTAGAAACGTGACAATAGGTACATACAGAGTTAGAAACGTGACGGTACATACAGAGTTAGGGTTATGGTGTTTAACGCCATTTTCAACAATATTTCAGCTATATCGTAGTGGTCAGTTTTATTGGTAGAGGAAACCTGAGCACCCGAAGACCACAATCAACCTGTCACAAGTCACCGACAAATTTAATCACATAATGTTGTATCGAGTATACCTCGCCATGAACGGGGTTCGAACTCACAACGTTAGTGGTATGAAGATATTGTAAGAAATTCCATTGTATATATGTATTAAGACCATTTTAATTCTATATATATATATATATATATTGATTGATTGATTGATTTTTTGGTGTTTAACGCCACTTTCAGCAATATCATGGCGACCAGTTTTAGTGGTCCAACTACCTACCTCATTGAGCCACCCGGGCCCTATATATATTATATATATATATATATATAATATATATTAAAAAGTCAAATGAAATCCGTATGCTGGTATATATATATATCTGCATGTATTTCATTGCTTTGGATTAGGTCCGAGTCGTATTATATCCAATGCATATATACAATTTATTTCAATAATACTGGTTTGCAATTGGAGTTATCCCCCGTGGAATGGTTATTCTTGATGAAATATATTCCTATGCCTATTATATGGAAATGAAAAGTTTTGCAGGATGACGTCAAAAATTAAATTTTATCAGGTAATCTGATTATAGCAATTTAAAACAAAAAAATATATGACTACGGCAATTTCAAGATTTATCCGGCATGGTGGAAATATATGAACCGGATGACTATAATATAATTATCTATTATGGTTCGTGGTGCTCTGTATCTGGTATACAGATCCGTTTATAAATATTAAGACATTTAAGTAGCATGCTATCTACGGTAATCCCAGTTCATGGCGAAGTGTACTCGATACAACATTTTGTGATCAAGTTTGTCAGTGACTTGTGACAGGTCGGTGGTTTTCGGTTTTCTCTGTGTACTCCGGTTTCCTCCTCTAATAAAATTTATCACCGCGATATAACTGAAATATTGTTGAAAGTGGCGTTAAACGCCACAACTCTAACCTTGTATTTTCTCAGAAATCCCATTTTTTATATAGGTAATAGATAGATATTGAAGCAAAAGAGGAGAGGGGTTCCCTTAACTAGTTCAGCCTAGAGGTTCAGGAATGTAACTCTATATATGATGGTTAACATTTACTACAACCATTTACAGGACATAAAACATAATACATACAATTATTAATTATCTTCATTGTCTGTCCCATTCAATACTTTGTATCTGTTTTACTCAAACATTCACTAAATGCCCTCTAATCCGCTGAAGTTCCTCAAGAAATTATTCTCGGAAATTCAAATGTTTTAACTTCTAAGTCATTACTAAATGACAAAGAATACAATTGTTTTATTAACATAGTTTAAACTGTCATGCAATTTTACATTTTGCGCATGCTTGTACATAAAGCCAAAATGAATGAAACTATCTGATATAACGGTTTCCATGGTGATTTAGAAGCGTTCAATAAGTCACATTCATCTTCCAGACAACGGGCTTCCTTCATGGCCAGAGAAGTGACCCACTGCTATTGGTCGCATATACGGTGCTTCGATAATCATTTTACCCGTGTCTGAAAAGAACGCTTTCACTGCCATTGGATCGACAGTATCGGGCAAATGAAACTCACGATTCAGTTCTTTTGTTGATGTTCGACTACCGATTCGTTCCATTCGACTTGCGCTAATAACCAACTTTTTGTCGATTGTTTTTACAGAAAGTTCCTCTGGATTAAAGTCCTCAATATCAACCTCTACACGGAATTTCTTCTCGGATTCAATTTGTGCCGGTGGAGAATCGGTACTATTTCTTGTATCATATTTAGACGAGGACACAGAAGAAGACGATGTTTGGTGCGAGTATTGCTTTGGTGAAGAATTTGACATTGTACTTTGGACACTCGAATACGGAGGCGCCGATCCTTTTGGTGACATAAAAGTCGTAAAGGATGACGTATGTGTTGACGGTGGCTGTGAAACTCCTGGTGGAGGAGTATTTCTTGGTGGAGTGCTAGCCACATGCGGACTTGTTTGCGGAATGATCCTGTGTGTTGTTCGAGCGGTGTTATCCATTACTTGTGGGTATTGTGGTGTCGGTAATGGCGCCTCTACCGACAAAATACCATCGGAAGATATGGTACATTGCAGTAATAATGGATCGACCTCCCGTGGAATGTTTACCTCTCGACTAAATTCACGACTAACAGATTTTGTGCCATCTTTTTCCTGGTGTTCGGCATGAACTATTATCCTATCTCCATCCATTTTCACATTCACTTCTTCTGGCTGATAATCTTTGACGTTAAACCGCGCCCGAAAAACAGGGCGTCCATTCTGGTCTTTTTCTATGACTGATTTTGCATCTTCGATTCCATCTTTAAATCTGAATTTCTCATTTAAAGAATCTAATCCATCTTCACAAGGTCGTAAATTGAAAAAATCTCCTCTCATTCGATCAATATCCGATTCCCATTCCTTTCTTCTCATATCCATGTCTCGCTCCATATCTTCCCAAACTTTATTTTGTCTCTCTTGAAAACTTAAGTTGTCTTGTTGTATTGGAATTCTGTGCGCCATAATTCTTTGGCAGAGTCAAGTCTGAAAATATAAAAAAATCATTTTATTTAACTATTTATGTTTACGTTGACGTTCCTTGTATCTGTTTTGTAATAGTGTTTTTCTATATCAAATGCAGTTCGTGTCGTTAAACAATAACACGACAGGTGCCACTAGTGGAGCAGGTAATGCTTACCCTTCCGGATCATCTGAGACTCGGTTTTTAGTGGTGTTCGTGTAGACACGATAACGTAACCCTCAGTCCGCTTTTGCTCAGGCGAGGGTTACCCATTCAACGTAATGGAGCAAATTGAAATTTTCGTTCCGTGAATATTTCAACTTTCTTTTTGCATATGTGGTCATAACTTATTATTCCCTACAATTTTTCAGCAATGGTGATACGAAATAAGTTTTACAATACCTGTTTCTACCTTCACGATCGATTTCGTATTCGAAAATTGTTTCTTGTCCGCCATGACACCTTACGTAGACTCTCGTGATGGGCGGAGCCTATCCATATATGGATCTGAATGCCAAATATGGAAAACTTTTACTACGATATTTACGGCAATCGATCCAAATAAGGATATCTCCAAAACGAGGCAAGTGCACGTGAAATAGCAACTTGTAAACAAAATGTCGGACAGAAAGAAGGTTTCATGTATTCAAATTTTCAGATGGATATAATGCAGCGTTTACTTAACACCTCAAGCTTTATCTAAATATATTTATCTTTCACCCCCGTTAATTTTTCTAACCACTTCAACGGAATTAGGACAAAAAACCGCCCAGTGTGAATCACTCCGGGCGCTACGTTGAATGAGACCGAATCGTGACCCTCGCTGGAGCAAAAGCGGACTGAAGGTTACGTTATCGTATCTAGTGTTCGTGTTGCTTGGTCTTAGTTTTCTGTGTAGAATTGTGTACATCATTGTTTGTCCTTTTTCCATTATTCTTTTAGCCATTGTATTGCCTGGACGTCCTTCTGCGATTTACGAACTCTGAATATCGCCTTGTATGATATTTCTTGTATTGCATTGCGTTATGTGCTTTCTACCCTTCTGGTATGTTATTAGACGCCGACCACGATATGACCTCTAGAAGTTTTGTTGAAAAGGGCGTTAAAACATGCACACATAATCCATATATAATTACCATCAAAAGCTACATCAATACAATAAAATAACTCATCAAAACCAAACAAAAACTTAAAACGTCAAAGATGTTTTAAGTTGGACCAGAAAAATCAAAAAAATCTACAGAATGTATTAACATTGAAAAAAGTTATTAAGATGTCAAAAGACACAGTTAAACAAAATATTGACATGAAAATAATTGCATTTTCCAATATATTTTTACTTGATTTGTTTATATGATTAGTTTAATACCAGCACGATATAACTGAAATATTGCTGAAAGCGGCGCAAAACGCCATAACCCTAACCCCTAATTTACTAAAACATACATTACCTAAAGTTGTCCATAATAATAATCTATTGATATATTAAATGAAATGTACACTATGTGTCAACACATACAATCAGATGTTAGTATCCATACAGATGGAATGTTCTTACGCCTAATGTCAGTCTTAATAAATACTTAGTGTAGAATAAGTTGTCATCGCTAGCCTCTGGACAAGACCGAGTGATGATCATAAGATTACATTTACCTTGTTCAGCTGTACAAACAAGTATATATGTTTTAAAACAATTTTATAATAATGAAGACGGCTTTTGATCTTTGCTTGAAAAAAGAAGATAGAGTTTTTTTTTAATCTGTCTAATCATTGCACTAAAGTTTATCTTTTCCATAAGCAAAAAAAAAAAACAAATTAAAAAATTAAAAAAAATTACATTTTGTATCTGTTAACCTTAACTTTTTGATGTTACACATACCGTTTGATATGAACTGACAAACCGTACGAGATTTCTATCTAGTACAATCATATTCCTTCGTGACCAAATTCTGTTGATTATTGACAAGCCGATACAGAGATTAATGTCAACTTGGTAGTTTTCCGTACCACGTTACATTATATAAACGTAGAGGTCAAATGTAGTGCACACGATGCGTTTCTGGTATAAACGTCATCAGATACACACAGAATAACCTTCATCAGGTACACACAGAATAACCTTCATCAGGTACACACAGAATAACCTTCATCAGGTACATACAGAATAACCTTCATCAGGTACACACAGAATAACCTTCATCAGGTAAACACAGAATAACCTTCATCAGGTACACACAGAATAACCTTCATCAGGTACACACAGAATAACCTTCATCAGGTACACACAGAATAACCTTCATCGCAGGTACACACAGAATAACCTTCATCAGGTACACACAGAATAACCTTCATCAGGTACACACAAAATAACCTTCATCAGGTACACACAGAATAACCTTCATCAGGTACACACAGAATAACCTTCATCAGGTACACACAGAATAACCTTCATCAGGTACACACAGAATAACCTTCATCAGGTACACACAGAATAACCTTCATCAGGTACACACAGAATAACCTTCATCAGGTAAACACAGAATAACCTTCATCAGGTACACACAGAATAACCTTCATCAGATACACACAGAATAACCTTCATCAGGTACACACAGAATAACCTTCATCAGGTACACACAGAATAACCTTCATCAGGTACACACAGAATAACCTTCATCAGATACACACAGAATAATCTTCATCAGGTACACACAGAATAACCTTCATCAGGTACACACAGAATAACCTTCATCAAGTACACACAGAATAACCTTCATCAGATACACACAGAATAACCTTCATCAGGTACACACAGAATAACCTTCATCAGGTACACACAGAATAACCTTCATCAGGTACACACAGAATAACCTTCATAATGTACACACAGAATAACCTTCATCATGTACACACAGAATAACCTTCATCATGTACACACAGAATAACCTTCATCAGGTACACACAGAATAACCTTCATCAGGTACACACAGAATACCCTTCATCAGGTACACACAGAATAACCTTCATCAGGTACACACAGAATAACCTTCATCAGGTACACACAGAATAACCTTCATCAGGTACACACAGAATAACCTTCATCAGATACACACAGAATAACCTTCATCAGGTACACACAGAATAACCTTCATCAGGTACACACAGAATAACATTCATCAGGTACACACAGAATAACCTTCATCATGTACACACAGAATAACCTTCATCAGGTACACACAGAATAACCTTCATCAGGTACACACAGAATAACCTTCATCAGGTACACACAGAATAACCTTCATCAGGTACACACAGAATAACCTTCATCAGATACACACAGAATAACCTTCATCAGGTACACACAGAATAACCTTCATCAGGTACACACAGAATAACCCTCATCAGATACACACAGAATAACCTTTATCAGGTACACACAGAATAACCTTCATCAGGTACACACAGAATAACCTTCATCAGGTAAACACAGAACAACCTTCATCAGGTACACACAGAATAACCTTCATCAGGTAAACACAGAATAACCTTCATCAGGTACACACAGAATAACCTTCATCAGATACACACAGAATAACCTTCATCAGGTAAACACAGAATAACCTTCATCGTGTACACACAGAATAACCTTCATCATGTACACACAGAATAACCTTCATCATGTACACACAGAATAACCTTCATCAGGTACACACAGAATAACCTTCATCAGGTACACACAGAATAACCTTCAGCAGGTACACACAGAATAACCTTCATCAGGTACACACAGAATAACCTTCATCAGGTACACACAGAATAACCTTCAGCATGTACACACAGAATAACCTTCATCAGGTACACACAGAATAACCTTCATCAGATACACACAGAATAACCTTCATCAGGTAAACACAGAATAACCTTCATCGTGTACACACAGAATAACCTTCATCATGTACACACAGAATAACCTTCATCATGTACACACAGAATAACCTTCATCAGGTACACACAGAATAACCTTCAGCAGGTACACACAGAATAACCTTCAGCAGGTACACACAGAATAACCTTCATCAGGTACACACAGAATAACCTTCATCAGGTACACACAGAATAACCTTCAGCATGTACACACAGAATAACCTTCATCAGGTACACACAGAATAACCTTCATCAGGTACACACAGAATAACCTTCATCAGGTACACACAGAATAACCTTCATCATGTTCACACAGAATAACCTTCATCAGGTACACACAGAATAACCTTCATCGGGTAAACACAGAATAACCTTCATCAGGTACACACAGAATAACCTTCATCAGATACACACAGAATAACCTTCATCAGGTACACACAGAATAACCTTCATCAGGTACACACAGAATAACCTTCATCAGGTAAACACAGAACAACCTTCATCAGGTACACACAGAATAACCTTCATCAGGTAAACACAGAATAACCTTCATCAGGTACACACAGAATAACCTTCATCAGATACACACAGAATAACCTTCATCAGGTAAACACAGAATAACCTTCATCAGGTAAACACAGAATAACCTTCATCGTGTACACACAGAATAACCTTCATCATGTACACACAGAATAACCTTCATCATGTACACACAGAATAACCTTCATCAGGTACACACAGAATAACCTTCATCAGGTACACACAGAATAACCTTCATCAGGTACACACAGAATAACCTTCATCATGTACACACAGAATAACCTTCATCAGGTACACACAGAATAACCTTCATCAGATACACACAGAATAACCTTCATCATGTACACACAGAATAACCTTCATCAGGTACACACAGAATAACCTTCATCAGGTACACACAGAATAACCTTCAGCAGGTACACACAGAATAACCTTCATCAGGTACACACAGAATAACCTTCATCAGGTACACACAGAATAACCTTCAGCATGTACACACAGAATAACCTTCATCAGGTACACACAGAATAACCTTCATCAGATACACACAGAATAACCTTCATCAGGTAAACACAGAATAACCTTCATCGTGTACACACAGAATAACCTTCATCATGTACACACAGAATAACCTTCATCATGTACACACAGAATAACCTTCATCAGGTACACACAGAATAACCTTCATCAGGTACACACAGAATAACCTTCAGCAGGTACACACAGAATAACCTTCATCAGGTACACACAGAATAACCTTCATCAGGTACACACAGAATAACCTTCAGCATGTACACACAGAATAACCTTCATCAGGTACACACAGAATAACCTTCATCAGGTACACACAGAATAACCTTCATCATGTTCACACAGAATAACCTTCATCAGGTACACACAGAATAACCTTCATCGGGTAAACACAGAATAACCTTCATCAGGTACACACAAAATAACCTTCATCAGATACACACAGAATAACCTTCATCAGGTACACACAGAATAACCTTCATCAGGTACACACAGAATAACCTTCATCAGGTAAACACAGAACAACCTTCATCAGGTACACACAGAATAACCTTCATCAGGTAAACACAGAATAACCTTCATCAGGTACACACAGAATAACCTTCATCAGATACACACAGAATAACCTTCATCAGGTAAACACAGAATAACCTTCATCAGGTAAACACAGAATAACCTTCATCGTGTACACACAGAATAACCTTCATCATGTACACACAGAATAACCTTCATCATGTACACACAGAATAACCTTCATCAGGTACACACAGAATAACCTTCATCAGGTACACACAGAATAACCTTCATCAGGTACACACAGAATAACCTTCATCATGTACACACAGAATAACCTTCATCAGGTACACACAGAATAACCTCCATCAGATACACACAGAATAACCTTCATCAGGTACACACAGAATAACCTTCATCAGGTACACACAGAATAACCTTCATCAGGTACACACAGAATAACCTTCATCATGTTCACACAGAATAACCTTCATCAGGTACACACAGAATAACCTTCATCGGGTAAACACAGAATAACCTTCATCAGGTACACACAGAATAACCTTCATCAGATACACACAGAATAACCTTCATCAGGTACACACAGAATAACCTTCATCAGGTACACACAGAATAACCTTCATCAGGTACACACAGAATAACCTTCATCAGATACACACAGAATAACCTTCATCAGGTACACACAGAATAACTTTCATCAGGTACACACAGAATAACCTTCATCAGGTACACACAGAATAACCTTCATCATATAAACACAGAATAACCTTCATCAGGTACACACAGAATAACCTTCATCAGGTAAACACAGAATAACCTTCATCATATAAACACAGAATAACCTTCATCAGGTACACACAGAATAACCTTCATCGCAGGTACACACAGAATAACCTTCA